>PVLC010004270.1:13345-68345 GCA_004027655.1 Graphiurus murinus
AGGAGGAGGAGGAGGAGGAGGAGGAGGAGGAGGAGGAGGAGAAGGGGAGGAGAAAAATTCAATCTCAGTTAAACACTGGTAAGAATCCCAGAGATGCAAACTGTTGGGGAATACGTGTATTTGACTCCTCTGAATGGGGAAAGTGGCCACCCTGAAAAACTGCATCAGAAAGTTTGGAGGGAGAGAGAGGAGATTAGAATTCTCTTATTGCCATAAGGCGGGGGGCGGGAGGGGGTATACCCTGAATCCTAAATTTGAATCACAGTTAGGCTGGTGTGCTGAAGACCCCAAGTGGCATGGAAGTCCAGGATTTGGGGTTGGGGGTTCACAGAAGAGGGGTAGGAGAGCCTGACTGTTCCGAGGGGCACGAACACAGCAAGCCCCTCCCCTGGCCACAACAGCCTCTGACCAACCCTGCCCCCAGTCTAATGTGTGCCAGCTCAGGGTCTCCTCTCCCTTTTCAAAGCATCCTCAGGAGGAATAATGCTACATTTTAAACCAAAACTCTCCTTTAGAACACCCTCCACCCTAAACAACAGGGCATGGGAGTTTGCTTTTCAAACAGCAGGCTAGCTCAGTTTTACCTCAGTTCCCTTCTTGCTGGTGGTGGGCAACACTATTTCTGAGGTCCCTGCAGGTCCTAAACGTCTGTGCCTCAGTGAGTGGGGAATGGTGGCACCGTGTCCTCCTGTGGACCCTAAGTTCACAGTCTCGAAACCTCGTAGAAGCCAAATGCAGGGTTCGTTCTGCACCCCTTCTTTATAATCCATAAAATCATTACAATTCCTACTGCCTACCACGCAGAGAAGGCATGAGAATGCACTCAGGTGCTATAAAATGCTTCAGAAACCTCCCACGGCATGTTATGTAAGTGCTAAACATTAATATCCAACAGCTGCCACTCAGACTGGATTTCTAATTTGAAGGTTCTGCCACTATCGACCTCCCTGAACCTACTAGATTTTTGTCTTTGCTTTTGTTAAATAACTTTCACCTAAATTGAAGTAATTTGTGTGTGCTACGAAAAGTTAGAAAATATGGGGAAATACAAAGAATAAAATAAAAATCACTTACAGTCCCAGGCCTGAGTGACAAGTTTGGTACAATTATCAGCTTAGTAATTTTCCTTTCATCTTTTCATCTGTGTATCTTTTCTGGTGGCAGTCAAGATACAGCCCCACACAGTTTTGTGCCCTACTTTAATATTACATCATAAACATTTTCCCACATCTTCCATTAAAAACTGCTCAGAAACAGTTTAATGGCTACATAAAACTCCATCTCATAATGTGCTCTGGTCTTAACCACATTCTCGTGGCTGGCCATTTCAGGCATTTCCAAATTTTTCTCATTATGCGTAATGCTGAGCTTAATATCTTTAGCTTTCTGGTATTCCTAATTATTTCCTTAGGATATACTCTCCTGTGCACTGTGCAGCTAGTTTGTACCAAAACAGATACTCAAATTCTGCAAATACTCAGTTCTGAAAAAAAAAAAAAAAAGTAAAGAGAATCCAGGTCATTGCAGCTGATGTTACGAAGGGCCTAGCTGAAATAGAGCTCCCTCAGGGAGGGTCTTTGAATAGAAAGACCGGTATAAAGATACAAAGGAAAAGAAACTCTTGAGGTGGCTCTTGAATCAGGGTTAAGATACTGTTGTATGCCACCACTTAACCAGAGAGCTATTTAATCAAGACCAGACATTAGTTTGAAAAGTGTAACATTGCTATTCAGGAGAAGCAATCTGGCCACCCACACCTTCCTCGTAATTCAAAGGGCTCTCTAAAAAGCACATATTGCCTAAGACACTCACTGACAGACACAAAGAGCTTTGAAAGTATAACCTTTCTGTGTCCTCCATCTGCAAGCCTAGCTCCGCGAAGCTCAGCTCTCGCCCAAACAGTTGCCAAGGATACCCCGAGTAGCTACAGAATCCAGACTCAATTAGTCCAAGAGCCGCCACTGGTTAAACAGTTTCCCTTGTTATTTTGACAGATTAATACATATTTTTCAAACACAAAACAGGCAAAATACATAAAGTGATCCAGGCTTCATTCTCTGTAGCGTTCAGCTACAAGGAACTCCTTAGCATCCCCTAGAATCTATCTTTCAAGGGGACTTTCCCATCAAGAAGTGTCCTGATAGTGATATCGACAACAGCAATAATTAGAGCAGCAAACCATGTATTGCAGGAGACACTCGCTGCCCTGAAAGCGATGGATAGACGGATCAATCACGCCACTTTGGGTGTGCGATGACCAGGATTCCAGCAAGCAAGACTGTAATAATCTCATCTAAAAGACACTGGTTTATAACAACGCATGTTTGTCAGCCGAGTATATGGGCCAAGTGTCCTGCTGGGGGCTTTGTGGACCCTTCCACCAATCCTCACACCTGCCCTGCAAGAGAGGCATCAGTAGTCCTGTTTTACAGAGGAGGAAACTGAGGCTCACGGAGCTAAAGAGACGGATGGCACACAGAGCTGGGCTTTGAACACAGGATCGAGTTCTGAACCCTTGCTCTTCCCGCCACATCATCTGCTTCCTCAACAAATTTGGAAAGCTGACAACAATTCTTGGCCCAAAGCTGGGAGGCAGCGTAGTTTGAGAAAATGGGACGGATAACCAAGAACTGAGGTGGGAGCATGGTAAGCGGCAGGCAGAAGTGAGTGGACAGGTTCTCTCCCGGCCCGTAAGCTTTTATATCCAGAGTCACAGCATTGCCACCGTGAACCAGCGAGAGAGAAGTGCTTGTGGCTTGTATGCTCGAGGATGGCTCTTTAGAACCCCTCTTCAACTAGGCTTAGAAAGAAGAACCATTATTCTGTTTCCAAGCAAGAGAGGTCAATTGTACTTTTCTCCCCAAGGAATTTCCTAACCCTTCTCCACACAGAGAAAGCCCCGGAGCCTTTCTATTGAAACCAGGCTTGAGTCAAAGCCTATAAGAGGAGATTAAAAGCAAACAAACAAAGCATTTCCACTAGGAGATGTGAGAAGCAGCCCTTTTGAAGGTAAGAATTGAAAGTGATGGGGGAATCTGTGAAGGAGGCAGAACCATGACAGGTGGTGAGGACGAGTAGGAGAGACAGCCACACTTCTACTTATGAAAAACAGCTCCAAAGAAAGCCACTTTGCGCTGTGGGCCTGTGGGTGATACTGAGATAGCACCATTTAAACCAGCGAGAGCCACCTACAGTTTGCAGGGGAGGGAGCTTTTCTCCAACATTTACATATTTATTCCATGCTGGGAGCTCTCCTTTTGGGGTTTTGAGCACTAGAGACAGCACCCTTAGAAAACTGGACTAGAAATCAGGAGCCCAGATTCCAGAACTAGTTCAGCCAGTGAGGAGCCAGAATGCATGTACAAGAAGAAGGGAGGGCCACCAGCCACCTGGGGTCCCTTCCAGGTTTAACTCAACGTAATTCAATTTGGCAAACACTTATTGAATACACACAGGCATTGCTATGGCTTGAAGATTTCAAGACCTGGCCCCTGGCCTGGAGAAACTCAGAGTCTAGCAGGGGAGAAGGGTGTGGAAGCAGATGACCTGAGGAGTTGGGGTGATGAGCGCAACAAGGATGTTGAGGGGAGAAGCAGCCCTGCGGAGCCCTGAATTAGGGGCCTTGGAAGGCTCATGAAATAAATGTCTCAGCTGGAGATAGAAAGATCATGAAGCACTTATGTGTGTGTGTGTGTTTGGGGGGGGGGGCAGAGGTATCTGAAATGGCTCCCTGATTCATTCTTTTCTTTTTGGTGGGTGTGGGGGGGATTGGGGATTGAAGGGATGGAACCCAGGAGCATTCTACCTCTGAGCTACACTTTCAGCCCTTTTAATTTATGTTTTGAAACAGAGTCTCACTAAATTGCTGAGGCATCTCAAACCTGCAATCCTCCTGTTTCTGCCTCTCAAGTGCTGGGATTCCAGGCATGTGCCACCATGCCTGACCTCTCTGATACTTCCTAACCTAGAACAATCCAGACCTCCCTCGACACAAAGGAGCTGGGGCTTTGGTTCATGGGACTGTGTCATAAGCAGCCTTAGAGCAGAACCCAAGGTCATTCTACTTGGGGTAACTCTAAACTCAGCAGGCCAAGTGGGCTTCCCCCAGAGCAGGGTTGTTCCCAGGCCCTTCCTCAGAGCCTTGGGTTCTGATGTGAGAGTGAGGCTGGGGTGGAGAGGAAGGCCGAGTGAGCCTGGGTCACTGGGTTCTGGGTTCAAGCCCAGCCTCTGCCTTTCCAGGGATCACCTGCAGAAGGCTCTACTTTCAAGAAGGATTTGTTGCCTAAACATTTTTGAAAACCAATGTAGTCAGCCCCGCAGTGGTTACGGGTTCACAGTGATCTCCTCGCACAAAGAAGGCCTTGAATATGAAAAGCATCACAAAAAAGGGTGTCTCCTCTTGTCTCTGGTGGCAGCCTCTCAGTTTCCTGGTCTGGTTCCCGATTCATCCTCTTCTGTTAGGCTGTTGAAAGTTGGGACCCCTCCGGGCTCTGCTCTGGGGTTGAGCCTCCTCTCAGGCTCCCCTCTCCCCAGAGGAAGCGTACGGGCCCCTAGGTTTACAGCCCACGCGTGGCAAGGAATCCCACCTTTCCAGCTCCTCAGGGCTCCAGATCCACCTATCCCACAGCCTTTGGCAATACCACCAAGATTCAAACTCATAATCGCCCAGCCCCAGCCCAGGCTGTAGCTCTCCTCTCTTTCCACCACTGCGCTTCCCAGCAAGTGGTCCCACCACCATGAACTCAGCAGCTCAAGCCCTTCCTGTAGGAACTACTCCTGACTCCGCCTCCTTCTTCACTCCCAACCTCACCAATTCTAGTTCATTCTATCGCCTATAGCTCTCCCAGATCCACCTGCCTTCGCATGCCCACATCAGCATCCGAGTTCAGCCCACCACTGACTTGCACTTGGATGAGAGTGAAACCCTCTGTGACGGTCCCCAGTCCCACCCGGGGCCCTGATAACCGGTCCTCCACATGGCTGCTGGGACAGTTCAAGAGCACAGATCTAGTCATAAAAATCCTCTGCTTAAAATCTTTAAATGGCTTCCCATCCCCTTACAATCCAGAACCCTTCATGAGTGATCCGGCACCTCTCCAGCCTCAGCTCATGAAATCCTTCCCTCCTCTCTGCGCCCGCACACAGGACTCTTGTTAGTTCCTAGAACAATACCTGCTCTCTTCCTCCCACGCACATCCCATGCCCTGGGCCCGCTCTGCCCGCCATGCCCAGCCACCTCTTCCTTGACCTTCACTTCTTGGCTTCCTCGTCACTCCTTGGGGAAGTCTGCAGTGTCCGTGAGGACAGGCCTGCCTGCGGCGCTCGGGATTTATCTTCTGCAGCACCGGGCATGCTTCCATGTATTTACAATCATTTGCTTCTTGTCATATTTTCCTCAGGACCCCATCACCCATGCTCTGCACAGTGCCTGGCACAGAATAGGAGCTCTGGCGCAGAAAGGGGCTTGGTACATATTTTTAAGGCATTTTGTGAAACTACTTGTATATACTTGTACTGCTTCCTGGCACCTATAAGCATCCGCTGCCCTCAGATCCAGGGCTCCCTCTCCTCCCATTCTCTTCCTCTTCTTATCTCTGGTTCCTGTCATCAGGCCCAGGCTCTGATTTGCAGGCAGGCCTGATTTCACCATGACCCTCATGCACTGTGAGGGACCAAAGCCTAGAAAGCAACTTCCCGTTCTACTCACAATGCCTACCATGGCAGAATGCACACACTATTGTAATTTCTACAAAAAATAATAAGTCCAGCATTCAGATTAGCACAAAAACAGGGAAGAAACATTACTGCAAATATCTGTCCAGTTTCAATGGTCACTGTTGCTTTTTCAGATAGAAACACACTATGGGAGACCTGCTGGTTAAATAATTCAGCTTAGTAGGGATTTAGAGCTATTATCTCAGTGCTCAGGAGGGAGGCTCGCTGGGCAGCGCAGTCCCCTCACAAGTGTGTCAGGCACAGAAGAAGGAAAACCCTTGCTTTCCAAAGTCCAAAGGCGCCCCTCTTGCTGCAGTGCAGCCTCTCGCTGGCGCAGCAACGTGACCAGAAGCCAGCCGTGAATGACAGTCTGATTTTTCAGCAAAGCCTGTTTCAAAGCAATTAAAAAGAGAATGTCATCCCTTGTCCAAGGTGCAAACAAAAGACCACGGATGCTTTTCTCCTTTTTTAATTGATCTCGGTTGCCAACTGCTTCATTAGCAGTGCGATTAGGTTCTAATTAGCACCCTAATTAAGTGCTTCTAAATCAGAACCTGGGAAGTGTGTGAACTGGGAAGTGAAGGTAGGGGCAAGGTGGACAGGTCCACTCGTGAGACGATTAAACAGGTTTCTTAACTGGAGACGGATGCAAACTTTATTCTTGCACCCGGATTTACATAAAGGAGTCCAGTGGACATTTTCTTTCTGAAGCACACAATTCAACCCCTTACTTAGAAAGTCTGGGCAGGAAAGCACAAAGAACTACTTGCTTAAAAACAACTTGGAAAAAAATCACTGGAAAATAGTTCACAGGCAGGAATAAAGAGAAAAAGCAAAACAGAGGCTTTTGACTGGTCCGTCCTCATATGTCCTCTAGAATGGCTTTCTTTGACCTTATGAAACCCTGGGGCTCTGAGCAACCAGGAAGCTTGGAAAGTTCCCTCAAATCCGAGACTCATGGAAACCCAGCATCATCCCTTGTAAACCATGATGAGGTGAATGTAGATCTCACCCACACCCCACTTGGTCAGTACCTCATTTTCTAGATGTTTATTTGGAGGTGGTAGCAGTTGTTTGTCAGCTACATACTGCTTTGAACTTCCATTTCGAAGAGCTGTGAGCATGCACAGCTGAGCAGACTGGGACTGCAGCCAGGGCAGAGACCCACAAAGGCCCAACACAAAACCTAGGGAGTTTTATGCTTCAAAGCCATGCTACCAAATTTCAGCTGCTAAGAGTTTTTTTTTTTTTTTTTTTTTTTTTTTAAACCAAGCACAGAGGAAAGGAAACATCTTCATTTATCCCCTAAACTCTCCTCTTCAAAACAGTTTCTCCTTTTCCTGTCTTTACAGCAATCATAAGAGGACATCAAATGAGAAAGCCTGTGGTAAGGCTCTCCGTGTACACAGGAACTGTTCATGCCGCTGAGATGAAAGGAGTTCGGTGGCCAGCTAACACAAGGCTCTGTCTTAGCACCCAAACATTATCACCTCACCCCACGTCCGGAGTTTTCTAAGCTCAGAAAGTTGACTGTAAATAGATTCAATTCATGTGAACCATAAAGACTATGAAAACCAGCAGCTAGAACTGAAGCTCTCTGAAAGTTTTCTGAATTAAAAGGAATGAGGCCCAGTGTGGTAGCACATGCTTCTAATCCCAGTACTTGGGAGGCTGAGACAGGAAGATTGCAGGTTTGAGGCCAGCCTCAGCAATTTAGTGAGGCTCTCAAAAACTTAGTGAGACCCTGTTTCAAAATAAAATAGGGTTCAAGGTGTAGCTTGGAGATAGAATGCCCCTGGGTTCCATTCCTAACACCACACACACACAGAAACACAGAAATGTGGGGCTGGTAGGCGAGGGATGCTAGAGGAATGGGGATAAGAATTCATCAAAAAACTTTCATTGGTTATGTTATAGGCAAATCGAGATTGATACTTCGGCACATCTTGCTCAGCCACGGCTTTGTAGCACTGTCCCTACATGTCACAAGGATGATGTCAGAAACTTATTGACTACAGATTTTCTTAAAGTTGTGGCATCAAAGGGCCCTACTTCCACCCCAGCTAGCTCGTCCAGCAGGGTGGGGCTAACACCATGGGCTTCGGAGCCAGACTGTCCTTAGCGCAGCCTCCAGAGGGTCTTATCTATTCTGAGCCCATTTCCTTGTCTGTCAAATGGGGGTAGCACTCTATGCTTACAGAGCTTTGTGGCTATCAAAGAGAGCACACATGCCAAGTGCTCAGCACTGGGCACTGACCAATAAACATTAGTTTCCTCCTCTTCCTTTTCTCCTCACCGTCTTCTGCCATCTCTTTTCCTCTCCCAGTCTCGTCTCCTCCTCTCATTTCTAAACTTTATCCTGTGAAGCCAGAAACTATTTTTTCATTGATTTAGTTGCAGATCAACTTAATCCAAAACAGAGGCCATCAGGAGAATTTATTTTTGCTTTTGTTTGTTTTGTTATTCTGGTACTGGGGATTGAACCCAGGGATGCTTTACCATGAAGCTGCATCCCCAGCCCTTTTTTAAATTTATATTTTGAGACGAGGTCTTGTTAAGTTTCCCAGATTGGCCTTGAGCTCATGATCATCTTGCCTCAGCCTCCTGAGGATCTGGATGGGACTCCAGGAATGCTACACCATGGCCAGCTAGAATTTCTTTTTTAAAAAATTTATACATAATAATTATACTTATTTATGGGGTATAGTGTGATATTTCACACTAATGATGATTAAATCAGGGCAATTAGCATATTCATCACTAGAAACATTTATTTCTTTGTGTTGGGAATAATCAAAATTCTTTCTTCTAGCTATTTTGAAATACTCAGTAAATTACTTAACTATAGTCACCCTACTGTGCTATATCACACTAGACTTATTCTTTTTATTTAATTGCAGTTTTGTACCCATGAGAACTTGACCTTGGATGTCCCCCAAATGTGCATATGCTAAAGGCTTGGTCCCCAGCGTATGGTGCTACCGGGACCTGGTGGCGCTTTTCGGAGGTGGAGCCTAGTAGAAAGAGTTGGATCATTGGGAGTGTGCCCTTGAAGGGGACATTGGGACCTCGATCTTCCTCTCTCTTCCTCTCTTTGCTTCCCAGCCACCATGATGTAATCAGGCTTCGTTTTCGCAAGCACTCTGCCATGATGGAGTGTGCCACCCAAGTCCCGAAGCAATGGGGCCAACTGACCATGGACCAAAATCTCTGGGACTGAAAACCAAAATAAACCTTTTCTTTTATTAATTTGACTAGCTCCAATATTTTGTTACAGTAATGTAAGCTGACTAGCACATTTGCATCTAATTCCCCATAGGTTTTATGCTTTTCTAGAAGTCTTATAAAGAATAGGGATTTAAGGTCCTTATCAAAACAGCCTAAAAATGAAGCCCGAGGACAATGTTGCCCAGAACTTTCACGGAATTGTTTCACCCCACCTCTTGTCATGAAACCTCAAGCAGTAGTTTCCTATCTCTCCACCTCCTCTTGCCTTCTGTGCATTATCAGCCTTGACAACAGCACCGATTACCAGACAGGCGGGTGCCCTTCCTCAAGGGCACAGGTTGCAAACAAAATCAGCAACACAACTCAAAAGCTTTGACAGACTGACTTTTTGGAGCAGCCCAAAAGGGAATTGCTGTGAGTATTCATGCAAATGACAAGTCTGCTCCTCCTCTGCACAAACTGCATCACTTAACAAGTACATGCGGCCACCACAAGGGCTACTCACTGGACTCAAGGGTTTGCTGGCCACTGACCTACAGTGCACAGGAGACAGGGGAGAGCATGGAAAAAGAAAGAGAGGGAACCGGAGAGGAACAGAACTTGAAACCTGTCTAAACTCAGAGCATGGAGGAGCAAGAGGAGCCAGCAAAGCAAACAGATGAATGTGGAGAAAAGTAGGTGCATGAGGACAGTGTGTTTTCAAGGAATTGAAGGAGACCGGGAAAGTGAAGAAGGGGTGTTCAGCAGTCCCTACTGCTGCTGATGCCCTACAATGCTGCCTGCTGTTGGGTGCCAGGCTCTAGTCTAAGGGCATGACCTAAGTTATCTCCATCGCCACAGCTTATGATTCTATTATTATGCTCATATTATAAATAAGGTTCTGAGAAGATTAATCTGCAAGAACACACTGCTATAAGCAGTGGAGGGTAAGATTCTAATCTTACTGGATTTCGGACCATTCTCTGCCGTCTCCTGTCAGCAGGATACAGGCTTATGCACCAAATGCTGGGACTCCAGAATATGGTTGGAGATCCCACCAAGGCTGGATCCCTGAGATACAGATCCTGAGACAGAGATTTGTTCACAGAAGGTTTACTGAAGAGTGTGCTCCAGATCATGCCCATGGAAGAGGGAGACCACAGGAGCGGGCAGAAGGAGAAACTGAGCTGCGATGCAATCACAAGGGAAGCCACAGCCAGTACTGCTGTGGGCCTGGAGTTGGGGTGGCCCTGTAGCTGAGCTGCACTGAGTCAAGAGGGTCAGCCAAGGACACTCATGAGAGCTGTCAGCGACCAATGCTCACAGCAGGAGGAACAAGTCCCAATGTGTGCAAGATACTACATTCTCACCACCTTGCCCAAATAGATACAGGTCTCAAACCATAGTCTCAAGGAGATTATATCAGTTTAGGAGACAATGGGGCTGGAAGGAGAAGAAAGATTTAAGGCAGCATATATGTACCAAGTGGAAGAGGGGAAGGGGGAAAGAGAAAAACCATCATTTAGTGAGCAGTCAGTACTCATGCATTAATTCATTCTGTCTTCAAATCAACCCGAAAAGTGGTTATTGGCACCATTTCATTTTTCACATTAGAAAACTGAGGTGCAAAAAGAATTTCCCTAAGTTTACCATGCAAAGTAATTTAATGGAATACTTAGGATTGGAATTTGGGCTTGTTCCCTGTCCAGCACTCCCAGTGCCTAAGATGCTTTATATCTAACAGCAAGCAATATTGTCCTCTAGCCAATGACCTCAGCATGCTTGGGACAGCCTTACATCCTAACACCTTGTCAGCTCCCCACATACACACTCTCCACACCAAGCCCAGTTAGTAGCACTTTAAGTGGGGAGGTAGTTGCAGGCACTGCCCCAGCTCAATGTCAAAGCTGCAGTGGGCACCAGGATGCCAACCATCAGGATCCCCTGCTGCCCAGTTCCAGGCACCTGAACCACTGCCCCCTCCCCAAGGATGTCAGAGTCTTTCAGGCTGCTGAGGATTCTTAGCAGCCCAGTGAGTTCAATGACCATAATCTTGTAACAGAAATCCCAGCAAGCACACTGGTGCTGCTGGGCAGACCCCATCATCAAGCCTACTGAGCTGTGACACATTCCTCTTGTGTTTCCTCCAGAAAGACCTAGATCCTAGTATCTTAACACTTATTAGATGTTGAACCTTGAGTGAACTGTGTGACCTCTCTGAGCTTCAGTTCCACCTGTAAAATGTACTCAGGACCCCAAGCCAGCTGGTTGCCTGGTGATGTTTCCCTCAGAAGGAAATTAAGACCTGTGGAATTATTTGGGTGGCAAATAGACAGGACACTAACTGGCATGGAACCAGTGAGAATGCTGTTCTTTTCCCAGTTCTCTCTCAGTTGTCCCAGTGAGACAGGCGGAATCAGACCTGATGCTTGCTTGTCTCCCCTTCCAACAGAGGTCAGGCCTCAGGTCAGCAGATTATCTAGATGGAACTTGATAATGGGGCTGTAGTTGCACGTATTTTCCTTGGCGCCTTCTACTTATGGTCAGTGATGCTGGCTTTCTATTTACTATAGTGATGATAACTTGTATTTAAAAATACATTTATTTAAGTAATAATGTGAGTCAATTTTAAAGAAAATTCTTAAGTAAAATTATATTATAAGCCAGGCATGTGGCATATGCCTGTAATCCCAAGACTTAGGAGGCTGAGATAGGAGGATTGTAGGGTTGAGATCAGCCTTAGCAATTTAGCAAGACCCTCAGAAACTTAGTGAGATGGTTTCAAAATAAAAAAATAAAAGGATTGGGGTGGAGCTCAGAGGTAGAATGTCCCTGGGTTCAATCCCCAATACAAACATTTATTATTATTATTATTATTATTATTATTATTATTATTATTATTATTGGTACACAGAAATGGCAAACTGTGAAGGCAGAACACAAATTAGTGAATTTTGGTGAAAACTATTAAAAAGATTAGAGAATCCATGCCAACTGCCTAGTACACATTGACCATATAGTGGGTACTCAAAAGATATTAGCTATTGCATTATAATTTTTTAATTATTGGCCTTGGAGTTTAATTGCACAGCTCACTGCCAAAGTACCCAATGACCCCAATTTCTTTTTCATGGTGCTCTGGCGCTAACACAGCATCTTTTCTAATAAAGGAGGAGAGGAAGAAAAGGCAATAGATTTTAAAAGATTTGAATTCACAGTTCAGTTCTACCACTTCCTAGTTGTGTAACCTTGGATAAGTCAAGTAATCTGGCCAAGTTCAAATTCTCCATGGTAACAGCTATCTTTATTAAGCACTGTGTTAAAGGCCTTATATTAACAGTCCTGCTTAAATCCCAACCCTATGGAGGAAATTATTATCTTCATTAAACAATTGGAGAATAAAACTCAGAGAGGTCACTTGAGGTACTTCAGGTCACACAGCTTGGGAATGGCATCAGCATTCAAATCCAGGTCTTTCTGACTCCATACCTACCTCCCAGAGTTGATACGAGGATTAAAAGATATAGTAGGTATAGTAGGAGGGATGTGTCTTCCTTATGATAGGCATTTGATAAATGGCTGTTCCTCAGTAAGTTTAGAACATTCCTGGCAGAGGCACCAAAGGAATGTAATTTCCTTAAACTGGGTTCAAGAGCTGCACAGGAGCAGAGAAGGAGGAAGCAGCTGCTGCTTGGGGGAATGAAGACAGGGATCATCCAGCTCTGAGCATCTGCAGCAGGACCAGCACTTCACCCCCCTGGCGATCTGCCTGCAAGTTAAGACAGCTAATGAGGAGAAGCAAGGGTGGGTGTACAACAGCACATCTGCGGCTGCCAACCATGTTTGCACTTTATATGCTCAAGGCTGACAAAGAGAATGCTTTGGGGAAGAATTACCCACTTCCAAGCCAGAACGGGGACTGAACTGTACAGCACAGGCTGCACTGTGCAGAGGAGCAGAGGCGAGAAGCAGAGTCGAGGCCAGGCCAGGGCTGCAGTCAGAGCCCTGCATCCCTAAAGAGCAACACACACACACACACACACACACACACACACACACACACACACACACGGGTATTAAGGAGAGCGGAGAGTGGTACAATCAGTCCATTGCTTCCACCAGTCTAATGCACCCACCAAAATACAGAACTGCCTCGATTTAAATGAAAAATAAGGTCAGACAGCTGGTCCCACATTTCAGGTGCTTATACTGTACAATAAAATATGTCATCATTATGGGGTAAAATACTTAAGGTTTTTTGTGTGGTTTTTTTTTGTCACAAAAAAAAATGCATCAAAACTTCCATATGTTGGTAATGATTTTTAGTTTTCTGGAAAACTAAACCGTGAAAGGGAGAAAGAGCATAGTTCACTTGGGGGAGCACCAGATAACGTGGATGGGACACTGAAGGAGGACTGGGAGCACAGCACTTCCCTCTACTTGGCTAAGCAGGGAAGTCAGGAGTCTCTTCATAGAACAGGCGAGGAGAGGGAGCTGGATGACAGGCTCAGTGTTGGAGAAACAGGAAAGACGATTTCACAGAAGCATTCATTAAATGGCTCCATTAATTTTCAAGGGCATGAGCTGATAAATGTTGATTGTACTTGCTTTGTGCGTGTATTATGCAAATTAACACAAAGGGGACGGATAATGCTTCAGGGTCACCACCTGTCATTTTCTAGTACCTTGCATTTTGAAAGGGGTTAAAAATGACAGGTTTAATCCTTAAAATACTTGAGTGGGAGTCAATAGTGTTGAACACCATTATTTCAGATCTGACTCACTGTGGACCACATTAATTTCCTATTTACAGAAACTGCTCTCCAACACATGATAGATCCTATTCATTCGCTTTACCACCTACATATCTGTCAGATATTACTGGTGTCCAGAGACTCTGCAAATGCTAGTCTTCCCTGCAGTCTTGGAAAAGTGACACTCTTTCAATTATGGTCTTAAGACAGTAGTGTTCAATGTTTGTCTCAATCATATTAAATTAATAGATCATGAATTGTTTAAAAAACTTAAAAGTACTGGGAGGTAAAAAAAAAAAAAGGAAAAAGAAAAGGAAAGAAAAAATAATGAGTATCAAAATAGGTCAGTCCATCAGATGGCAATCTTAGCACAAGATGGTCCCAACCTAGCCCGATCTCCCCTCCCAGCCATGGCCACAGAAAAACCACCCATCACCCTGGCTCAAAAACGTGTATTAAGAGCCGGGCGTGGTGGCGCAGGCTTGTAATCCCAGCATTTGGGAGGCTGAGACCGGAGGATCTGGGTTCGAGGCCAGCCTCAGCTACCTAGTGAGGCACTCCACAACTTAGTGAGACTCGGTTTCAAAATAAAGTATAGCTCGGAGGTAGAATGCCCCTGAGTTCAATCCCCAGTACCGCAAAAAAAAAAAAAAAAAAAAAAAAAAAAACGTGTATTAAGGGGCCAGGGGTGTGGCTCAGTGGTAAAGTGCTTGCCTAGCATCCATGAGACCTTGGGTTCCACCCCCAACACTGCAAAAAGCAAACAAGCAAACAAACACATGTATTTAATGCTTTCTGGCTCTTCTTTGGTTTTCAGAAGCTCAATGATCCAACAAGCCCTCAAGAAGTTATACCAGAAGACAGAAAATGGTCTAGAACCCACATTTCCTTCACACAGAAGACCAGGCAGCAGAAGCCATGACTACTGGCAAAAGGGAAATATATACTGTACAGATTCCTTTCTCCTATCCTTACCTTCCACAAACTCCTTCCCCTTAAACTGTAAGAATGAGTACTCTAGTTTTTCTTGTCTAGCCAATACTTCTTTAAAAATTCAATAAAACTATATTATAGTACTTTATATTATTGGTACTACAGAAGAAAGGCTTTTTTTTTGACAAGACAACATTTAGAGAATACAAGATAAATTGAAGACAATATTTATACATCTGTCAGGAGCTGTCTGTCTCTTTAATAAGACAGTTGAAGTATCATACTACTACTCCCCTCTTACTTCCTTTATTGTTGTTGTGAAAGTGTTTGTGCAATAAATAAAAGCTTAAAAAAGAATCAGGTCTTCTTTAAACCCATTTTGTATACCACGAGTTCAAAAAATTAAAGCATCATAAGCCCTAGACAGATTAAAATCCTGCCAGGTTAGCAGCCCGTCCCTCCACAAGCACACTGTGACAGCGGTGACTAAAATGAAACAGTAAGGGGCTTTTCGTTCAGTGGCGAATGTGACTGATTTACAGATAACGAGATGGCAGCCTAGCCTCCTAGACACCTTTGATCCATCCTAATGCCATCTTCCCCTTTTGATTGATCTCCGTACAGATGACTCAGCAGATCGATGGGGACCTTTGGCAAGCAAAGCGCTACAAGAGCGGATGTGATGGCTGCAAAGAACCAAACGTCCAGTCCTCCCGGCTCTGCAGGATGCAGGCAAGCCCCTCGGTGGTCTCCCTGGGCTCCGGGCACTCTGCTGCGCCAGGGCCAGGCTGGCCTTCCTTTCTGTTATGGATGCGTGTTGCTTTGGGGCCCAGCCTCCAGGCATTCTGCTTCCAGTTACAATCTGCCTTCATTTGGAAGGTCACTCCTCTCTTGCTCTCATCCAGTGTGGTTTGTTCGGGCTGACACTACCCTCACTCAGCTAGGGAAGGGAGACTTGTGAATTTAAAATAGTCCTAAACCGCTTGGCACACTGCATTCCTCAGTAACAAGTACTGTCCCTGAGTGCACACGAACCGAGCCAGGCAATCCCAGCCACCTGGTCTCAATTCCAGGACTGTTATTGGCACCAATGGAAAAGATGATGGCCTCTTTTTCACTAGACCTCAGTTTTGAAAGAAGAGATCCAGGAGCTTCTGTAGCCATTCTATCACCACGAGGGGAAAGTCTGCCTGAAAAAGGAGTCCAGTCAAATAATGCAGAACAGAAGACTCAGGAAGAAACCCGTTACAGCAAATCAAGCCATGCCTACAGTTGGGCCCATCCCTGTACTTTCCAGTTAAGGCTGCTTGGCACGGTTTTCCTTCTTACTGGCAATGGAGAGTCCAACAGATACATTTCTCGTGCCACTGATTTGCAAATGTCACCACTCATCCTCAAGACGATAGAATAAGGTCAAAATGCCTTAGCCTGGCATCCAAGCTCATCCACAAGATGGCATCAATTTTCTTTCCCTCCTTCATTCTGAGTTGCTACCTTAAATAAAACTCTTCTGTCAAAATGACACATTCTTTGTCTCTTGAATATTTCACCTTTGGTGGGGGGGAGTCTTGTTTTTCCCTAAGAAATAACTCAAGCTTTACCCACCCCGGGCCTCAGGGGATCTCATTTTTCCCTGAGTTTTCATCACACTCTGTGTTCAGCTTTTCCTTGACACTTTCCATAAAGCAACCTTACTGCTGTCATCCATTAACCATGCTTTAATGGATATTACAGGTGCTGAGCTGCGCTGTTTTCAAAGAGCGTGCTGACTAATGGATGAACCAATGACCAAATATTTATGCAAAGAGTATTGTATAGTTATAATTAAGATAAGCAGTGCAAAAAATAAAAAGGTCAGGATTTTTTTTTTTTTTTTTTTTTGTGGTACTGGGGATTGAACTCAGGGGCGTTCTACCTCCGAACTATACCCCCAGCCCTATTTTGTATTCTTTATTTTGAAACCAGGTCTCACTAAGTTACAGAGTGCCTCACTAGGTAGCTGAGGCTGGCCGCGAACCCGGATCCTCTGGTCTCAGCCTCCCGAATGCTGGGATTACAAGCGTGCGCCACCACGTCCGGCTAAAGGTCAGGATTTTTTAAGAAAGCACAAGGAAACATAACCTAAATAATGAGTGGCAGGGAAGGCCTCCCTGGAAAAGTGACTATTAATTCACAAAAGAGAAAACCAATGTGGTTGGAAGGAGGTGATCTGGTAGGGAGTGGTGGCAGCAGGGGTTAGAGGTCAGCATGCAATTTACATAGACTGTCAGACTGCTGGGGAATGGTCCTAAATCTTAATCCTACCAGCAAAGGCATTGGGGGTTTTCAGCAGAGAAATGGCCAGACCAGCTTTGTACTTTAAAAGATTACTTGTTGCCATGTGGAAAATGGATCAGAGGAGTGGGTTGAGAGACAGCTATTACAGTGGTATAGGAGACAGGTAATGTGGCTTGAACTTTGGCCATACCAGTGGAGACAGAGAATTGGGTGGGTTTCAGTTATATGTTGAAGGCCGAAGTCATAACTCAGTGATTTACTGGATGTAGCTGTGGGAATACAGAAGGCAGGAAACTACAAGGATGATTCCTGGAATTCTGGTCTCAGCCACTCCATGAAGATGGGCAACCCTGGAGGCAGAGCAGGTTTTGGAGGAGGCTTGCTTCAGGTAAGTTAAATCTGAAGAAATTTTAGAAGAAATACCCTTCTTTAAGACAGGCACATGGGCCTGAAGATTAGAAGTCTAGTCTTTAAATGTGAATTTCAGAGTCTCTGGTGTGCAGAAGGTATTTAAAGTCATGGAAGTGGATGAGTTTAATCAAGGAGAGTATAAAGCAAAAAGATGACTTGAACCATACCCTCAAGAACTCCAGTTTTAAGAAGTTTACTTGTTAGGACAGAGGCAACACAGACAAGATGTAGAAATCACTGTCTTCCCAGAAGCTAGGAAAGAGGAAACCTCTCCAGTCCATTTCTTCGAGGGGAAAATAGCTTTTTCACATTAATAGGTGTTAAAGAAATATTTGCAAATTACACCCAAAAGTGGACAGAGCATTGGGCTGAGAATCAGAAAACATGAATTCTAAAATTTTATGGCTCTAGATGAAGGGGAAGACCTTCAGTCCATACTCATAATTTAATAGGATGTGACAAGCCCTCATTCATTCAACTAGTTTTGAACAGAACTTATGGGCACAAACACAGTTTAAGGCTGGAAAGAGAAAATATAAAGGGGTGAAGGGACAAAGAAAGCTGCTTCCCACTGTATTCATTCTCACCACATGCCTATGAGTAACAGTCCTGCAAAAGATAGGTTTTATACGTGAGAGCTGAAAAGACTGAGGCCTACAGAGTTTCCGTTGCACAGCCACGAAGCAATGGGGCCAGAATTCAAATTCAAGTCCGTTTATCTCTCAGCTCTGAGCTTTCTCATCTACTACACACCATTCCCCAATCCCCACTCAATATCTCACAATCTTATAATGAAAATTAACAATGCAAAATGACCCGTGATTAAATGTCAAGAGCTGCTGGCTCTTGAATGTGAATGCCACATTTAAAAGGGGACAAGCAATATGATACAGGTGGTCAGGAAGCTCTCAAGGACCCACTGGACCTTAAAGTATAGATAACAATTTGAAAGTTGGGGATGCACATTCATGGGACAGAGCAGCAAATCCCAAAGCCGCAGCACCAGCATGAGAAGCAAAGCTTAGCCTCAGAAATTTTCTTTTTACGTGCCTCACACAAGTCATTTGAGAATATGTTCCCAGAGTCAGGTGGCTTGACTGTGATGATAGATATTGGACCAAGAGCAGGTAAAGCACTTAAGTTCTTTTTCTTGCTAACTAAGCGTCTGGGAAAGTATGTAACTTTGGATCTGAATTTGGAATTCACTGAAAGACATGACACCAATCACAAGTAAAATAAAACAACCAGTAGCTTTAATAAAGGAAGTTATCTGTGAAACTCTCATTTAGTCCTAATTTAACTCTACTGGTATCAGATCTGCCTCTACATTCTTTCCTCTCAATACTGGGAGATCCTTTCGAAAAGGGACCTTACATAGTCATTTGCTCATGTCTCAAAAGCTTGGCACAGTGCCTTGCCCATTAGTTATTGCATAAGTGTGTTTTAGACTACTAGAAAATAAATAGTATACTATAAAATGTCCACAAACAGAACAATTAGCCTTGTGAATGAAAAGAGGGAGTAATGAGGGTGCCAAGCCTTTTTTTTTTTTTTTTCCCTCCATGTTACTGGGTTTTTATCAACCAAAGGGGGAAGGAAAGAAGGGAAGCAGGCGCCAAATGTTCCATTTTCAACATCAACAATTTCCAATCTCCCAAATAAATTAGTAAATTGAAATACATTCTGAACCTGCCAAAGAACTACACTCAGAGAGCAGCTACAAATTACCAACTCACTCCAATCCCTTTGAAAGGGTCTTAAAGACATACCGCATAGCAAGGGCAACACCATAGTCCTCTCCACTGAGCCAATCCTATCCTAGACTCTTCCAGTGACTAATTGGATCCATTTGCAAGAAATCTGGGGAGGGAGAGTGGGATGTCCTGAGGCCAGGAAACTGCAAAGCTTGACCTCTTTCTTGATAAAAAACCAACTACGATTATATAAGGCTCAGGCTTTTCTAAGAGCTCACATTTATAACATGCTTAAAGGCATGCCAAGGGCTTTCTCTTTCATCATCTTATTTGATTTCCCTCACAATGATCTTGTGAATAAGTAGCACTTAGTACCGCGCTTGTTAGGAGTGCAGTTAATATTCACTGAACGAACAAAGGCCGGGCAGGACGTGCGTGCATCTCATTTCACAGATGAGAAACCCAGGATCCGGGAAGTAAATCTAAGCTCGCTCCAGGGCTCCCAGAGGGGATGGGGCTCAGTTGGCCCATTGTAAAGTGTGCGTGTGGGCTGAGATGATTTTAAGGTCCAGTGCTTCCAGGACGTCTGAGTTCTAGGGCCTTTCAGGGTTTGCGTTTTCTCGGTCCCACCGCCCTCGTCACCCCCCGCCCTCCATGCGCCACGGACTCTCTCTGCCGCCGCCTTCCCTTGCCCACCTCGACCGTACAGTCCCGAGTGGGGAGAGGCTGGCCTGACCCTTGGCCTGTAGGGGTCGCGGGCTACCCTAGGCTGGTGCAGACCTAGGCTCGGGCACTGATCAAGCCACCGCGCCTGCGCAAGAGTCGCATCGATTCCTGCCCGGGTGGGAACCGACGCCTTGGACTGCCGTTCCGGGGCCAAACTCCAGGGCTGCTTTTGCGGGAGCTGCGCCTTTGTTTCTGGGTCTGTATCTCCGAGGCCGCCCAGGGCTGGCCTTTCTCACTAACTTCGTGAGGAAGAGCAGCCTCTATAACAATAGACTTTAGATTATTATTCCAAACTACTAGTTAGGAAAAGGAAGTTAACCCTTCAGCAAAATGGTGGCACCTGGAAAGGCCACCTAAGAGCCGAATTTCCTGGGTTCAACTCCCATCTGCACCACTTACTACCTAGGTGTCTTTAGTTCCCTCGTCTGTTAATGCAGGGTTTAGATGTGTTCATTGATGAAAATCACCCATACTAGAAGAGTGCCTGGCATAGAGTGTGAGCATTATGTAAGTGTGAAGTTGTATTGTACAATTTTTTTTACTGAACAAACATGGTGCCAATATTATTCTGAAATGAGATGTTTTTTATATTGTTAACATAAGATTATAAGATTTTCGCTACCCCCTCTCCTCCTGACTACCAAGAAGTCTTTTCACCTTCACCGTAAGGTGAAATAATCTATTGCCCAGAAGGCATTTTTCTAAAGAGGGAGAACCTATGATACTGATATGTTGAGAAATGGAGGTGAAGTTGTCACTCACTATTCAGCTAATGAAGACTCTTACTTTAACTTCATGCAAATTTCTCAATTAATAAAACAGCCTTACTTTCATCTCTGAGTCTTACTCTCCACAATACCTATAGTAGATTGCAAAAACAAAATAAAAAACTTTCCATTCCTCCATTCCTGTATGCATCCCTATCTGTAATGTGTTTGTTGCATTCCCAGTGAGAGAGGATGTCTATTTCTGTTTCTCCACGCCCCTTGAATCTGGGCTGACATGCTTTGAAAAATAGAATGCAGCAGAAGTTCCATTGTGGAAGTTGTGAGCCTAGACCTCAGAGGCCCTGCAACTTGCCCTCTCTTTCTTTCTTGTAGCTAGGATAACCTGATTTTCCCAGACCTGAGGAATTTCCCAGGATATGGAACTTTCATTTCTAAAATCAGGATAGTGTCAGGCAAAGCAGTATGGCTGGTCACCCTGCTTGTTCTGAGACTGCCATCTTCCTTGAGGTTGGGAGACCCCAGGGAGAGAGTGGCCCAGTCACCAGCCAGCACCAGCAGCACTTGACCTATCCAGTCCTACTCCTGTCACCAGATCATAGCAACCACATGAATTAATTCATATGGTGAGACCAGCAGAGGCATCCAGCTGAACTAATCCCAAATTGCTGTCCTATAGAATTGCGAGCAAATAAAATGGTTGTTTTTTTAAGCCACCTAGTTTAGTCATGGTGTGTTAAAGAGCAATAGATTACTGATACAGTAGCCCCCCAACTACAGAGGATTATTCTTAAAACTCAAGGGATAAACTCCAACTTTAAGAGGATAAGACATAGCCTTCCTCCACCGCTTCTCCAATTTTTTATCCATTCAAATAATATTTATTGAGTGCTTACTGTATACCAGGAACTGCATCATGTGCTTAGCATCCAGTAGTGAATAAATCAAATAAGAACTCTGCCATCAACAATCTTGTTCAGTTGGAGACACAGATATTAAGTGAATTACCTATAAATTACAGGATGCTTTGAAAATGAATGGAGTATAAATTGAAGTGGAGTATAAAAAAGCAAGGCTTAATTTTTTTAAAGTGTCATTTAAGCTCAATTCTGAAATAGGAATTATCCAGGTAAAAACTGAGTTGATGCATTTCCTCATGTTTCCGAGATGGACCTGGATCAAGAAGGAGCTGGATGAAGGAGAAAAGAACTAGAGTTTAGGATCCAGGGAGAAAAGAGGCAGGAAATGAGAGAGAGATGCAGGCAAAAGCCCAGTCCCTCAGAACCCTGTGAGCACAGTGGAGATAAAACACACCCTCGCAGCATCCAGCTTTTCAAATTATGTCTAGCCCCACCTGCCTTCTCTTAAAAACATCGTATGAGACAGACACACCATAGGTAGAGACTAATAAACTAGAAGACAGAATGCCTAGATTCATTTCAGTAAATAATCAGATCTTATTCACTGACGTTTTCTTACCTATGAAAGGAAATAATTCATATACAATACTATGTATATTTTAGGAATGGGGTGAAAATTAAGTGGTTTAGTGAGGCCCTCCACAACTTAGTGAGACCGTTTCCAAATAAAGAATAAAAAATAGGGCTGGGAGTGTAGCTCGGAGGTAGAATGCCCCTGAGTTCAAGCCCTAGTACCTCCAAAAAAAAAGGAAATGGGGGTGTAGCTCAGTGTGCCTCTGGGTTGAATCCCTAGTATGGAAGGAAGGAGGAAGGAAGGGAGGGAAGGAGGGATGGAAAGAGGGAGATGATATAGATGACGACGATATTTATACTCTCCTCCTTCCTCAGAGAGTTTTCTTCTCAAAAAGAAGAACAGACATTACATTGATAAAACTTTTCACTAAGCAGTGAAGTAGGATGTTGATGAGCTCTGTGAATGAGAAGTACAGGTGTTACAAAACACTGTAACTTAGAGAAACTTAGCTGTGTGGGTGAGGTGTAGGCACAGTAATTGTTCCCAAAGATGTCCAGGTACTAATCCAGTACCTGCACATATGCTATCTTACATGACCAAAGAGACTGCAGGTGTGATTAAGTGAAGGTCTGTGAGATGAGGACATTATCCTGGACCCCCCCCCTCCCCGGGTGGATCTACTAAGTGAAAGAAGGAGGCAGGAGAATCCGTGTCAGAGTGATGGAGGGGGACAGACACTGGACTTCAAAGCCACTGTGGCTTTGAAGATGGGGAAAGGGGGCATGGATGTGCCCCTGGATGGCTGCTAGAAGAGGAAAAAGACAGAAACAACTCCTCCCCAGGGCCTCCAGCAGGAACACAGCCCTGCAGACAGCTCAGCTTTAGCCTCAAGGAGGCACATTGGACTCTGACCTCTAAAACTCTAAGATGATAAGACAGTGTTGTTCCAAACCACTGAGTTTGTGGTAATTTTCAATAGCCACAACCGGAAATGAATATGGTTATCAGGTCAGTACATTTTGGGGAGGAAGGGAAGGAGGGAGCGAGGAAGAGAGAGAAGGGCAGAGTCTCCTCCGAGGAAGCTGAGGGCTGGAGGAGGGGCCTCTGGGGCCTGCTTCAAGCCAACTCGGCCCTGAAGCTGTTGGTGGAAGGCGTCTCCTGTGAGTCAATATTTATGAAAGGGCCCCTTGGAGGCCGCGCTGCAGCTTTTCGGCTTTATTGAGTCACCTTTAGCCTGCATTTTAAAACCCTCAAATCAAACACTGCTGGCCCCAGAGCTCAGCAAACACGGAACAGCGATCCCCAACAGACACATGGAAGCATTTTAAATGGAGATTAATGCTTTAATATGAACCCGGCTCTGGCATAGTAATCCCCTGTGCTGCGAGGTGGGCCCCGGGGGAAACCGCCATTGGTTGGGGGGACTGCCCTGTCATCTCTGTACCCTGAGGCCTGCTCTGTGTCCATGTCCAGCACGGCTTGACTTGGTTGAAAGGAGATGGGGCCAGGCCCCACTTGCCTAGCCTCAGCCTCTGCCCTGGGTTCTTCTGTGTACCTACCTGGTGGGCTGACCCCGAAGGAAGGAGGGGAGATGGCCAAGTTCAAGGACAGAGGGCTGCTGGGGTCAGTGTCCTGGAACAGGGCCCAGCAGATTGAGATGGGCCCAAATCCTCTCTGACTGCATCAGGAGGTGCTGTTCTCTGGATTGAACACCTCATTCCTTGTTTGCCCACATGTTCCTGCCGGGAATGCTCCCCGGAAGTGGGCATCCGAATGGTATGGTTCTGTCTCTTCCAGGTATCAGCCTCAAACTTCCTTCTCACAGAGCCCATCCCAGCCCGAGAACTAGACTTGACACGGCCTAGTCACTCTATGCACACTGCATCTGTCCAGTATTCCTCATTTTGGAAGGCTTCTGTTCAATGGTGTGTGTGTGTGTGTGTGTGTGTGTGTGTGTGTGTGTGTGTGTCTGTGTGTCTGTGTGTTTTACTGGGGATTGAAGCCCAGAGTAGGAATAATGCCACACACGCCCTGAGCGTTTCCCGTCTGCCCAGGCACTCCAGTTCACATGATGGTCCTGGTACATCCTCAAAACCACCCGCAAGGGGTTTGTGCTGTTGTCAACTCCTTTTTAAAGATGAGGACCGTGACACTCAGAGCAGTTAAATGTGTCCCAGGTAAGTAAGTCTCCAGCTTTCAATTCGAACTCCAGACAGCCTGACTCTGGAGCCCAATTTCTTCAAGGGAATTGACACTACAAAGAAAGGAATTAATAAGGACAAGAATTTAGGAGCTGGACAGAGAAGGGAGAACCCTGTGTGGGAAACGCAGGCCGCATGGGGACACTCACTGCTTATGCTGAGTCAAGAGGGAGGGGTGGGAGGTGGAAAGAACTGCTCACAGAACATTCCAGAAAGAATCTGCTTTCTCGGTGTTCAGGAGATTCCTCTAAGTTTCTGCTGAGATTTTGGTGGGATGGTTCTTCATCGTGGTGATCTGTCCTTGATACTGCAGGATGCTAAGCCGTATCCCTGGCCTCACTCTACCCACAGGAGACCAGTAGCACTCACCTGCCCAGGTGTTCAGCCAAAAATGTCCCCAGAGTCTCCAGATGCCACCCAGGGGGTAAAACTGCTCCCCACCCTGCCTCGTGGCTCTCTTTTGGCTGAGAAGCCTCTGGTGAAGTCAGAGTGAGGATGAAGACCAGGACGGAGACTCCAGGCAGGCACTGTGTAACAGTCTGGGGCATAGCCCCCGAGTGAGAGGCTGAGCTCAGAAGAAGGCGGAACCCAGGAGGAGGAAGGTGGGCCTGCTCAGAGGTGGGCTGTCACTTGTGGCTACCCAGTGATGGGCAGATGGCTTCACCTTGCAGAGGTCCGGTCTTCCAGGCTCCCAGAAGGGCCTAAAGACTCTAGCCTACAAGACTGTTGTGCACATACACTGGGGCACCCTGGGGTTCCCCTGCTGTAGGGTTCACAAAGGGCACCTCTGCCCTCATTTCAAAGACCAGTGAGGCCCAGTTCTGCAGCCGGCCCTGGGACTGCAGATAGGACTGCTATCCATCTCCCTCCTGCCTCACCCTCCAAACAGCTGGCCCAGGATGAGTCACCACCACAGAGCCATACTCCAGGGAATGGAAGGAGAGAAACATTGCAGGCGGAGATAAAGAGCCAGAAGAAGGTCACAGAGACGAACAGAGCGGTGAATATGTAGAGACGGCAGGTCGTCTGGGGGCTCTGAAGCCTTCGGGGGTGGGCAGTGAGGCTGAGAGCCGAGGCTGGATGATACCTTGCACCCAGAGTTTGAGAGGCCAGGCTCTCACTGTCTATCTGGCAAACTCCTAGTTATCTTACTTCAAGACCCAGCCCAAAGAAGGAAAAATGGAGCTGGTTACAGGTGGTGCAAAACATTCAGAGTGGGACAATCCCAAGAGCTGAGGCTAACAAGGATTTGGGGAACCAGCTGGTGAAAGGCCAGGCAGGCCCTTGCTCTGTTTACGTGGAAACTCCTATCCCATGGCATTGATCCCAAATGCCATCTTCTTTGTGATACCCGTTCCACCTCACGCAGGTAATCTACTCACTTGCCCTCGCCTCCGGTTCTGTGCTCCAGTAACTGTTCTAATCACACACACACACACACACACACACACACACACACACGACACACACACAGGACACACGACACACATAGTCACACTCACACATATATGGTGGGCAGATCACTGAATCCTAATAATCTTTTATGGTATATATACATACATATATATGTATATACTATATACCTTTTAGGGTACTATATACACACACATATATATGCATATATATACAATATATATATTCATATATGTGTGTACATATTCGTAAAATGTTGTTTTCATGTCTGGCTGCAAACCAGGCAGGAGGGAGGCCATCTCTTGTTCGTCTATATATTCTGCATGCCTCGCACGGAATCTCCATAACAGACACCGCCAGTGGCCTGCCCACTGCCCATCCTTCCATCTTCCTTTCTAATAGAATCCCAACTGGGCAACATGCTTAATTAAAAAATATTCATATCCCCAGACTCCCCTGGAGCTCAGACGCCGTGTGACCCAGTTTGGACCAATGAGATGCAGGTCGAGTTCTGTAGGTGGGACTGCTTTCCTGATGAAGGGTCAGACCCAGGGGCTCCTAACCGTGGCCCTTCATTCCCACCGCCCACCTTCACCTCATCTTCTTAGTGCCGATGCGCACATAGAGGCAGAGCGGTCATCTAGGGCCCGGAAGGAGGAAAGACACTGGGGCAGCTGAGCAGAAGGATCCTGAATGTTCACAGACTTCCTTGTGCAGCTGTGACAGCCTTGGACTTCCTGCCTCTGGGCTAGCTTTAGATATGAAAAAAAAACCCCAAAAAACAACAACAACCAATCCCCACTCAATTAATTGACTGCCTGGGTCTCCGCTGCATGGAGCTAAATGCAATCCTAAATGCTACAGCCTAGCACAGACCCATGTTTAGGGAATTCTGATGACCCGGATGCATGGCCAGATGTCCGCCTGCTCAGCTCAGGCTGCTTGGCCCCCAGCGAGCCAGTCTAGAAGCATAAAGGAGCAGGGCGTGGTGGCACATGCCTGTAATTCCAGTACTAGGGAGACTGAGACAGTAGGATCGCAGGTTCGAGGACACCCTCAGCAATTTAGTGAAGCCCTCAGAAACTTATCGAGACCCTGTTTCAAAATAAAAAGGTTTTGAGGGTGTAACTCAGAGGTAGAATGCCTCTGGGTTCAAACCCCAGTGCAAGAAGGAGGAGGAGGAGGAGGAGAAAAAGAAGAAGGAGGAGGAGGAGGAGAAGGGAAGCACAACATGGATAAAACTCTTAAGATTTTTCTTCTTGGGTTAAAACTTCTCAGTATTCTTAATAACACAAGGACTCTGGGGCTTTTTCCTTTGGGGGTGTCCTCCTTTATTAGAAGAGGCTAATTTTGGAGACCATTCCTAACTAGTTCAAATACATTTTGAGGAAATCTGTCAAACTGCGGGTATAGGCATTGACTTGGGGATCAGTTGGACCATTTGTCTTTGACCAGTGCTTACTGAGCAGCTGGCCTGAGAACTGGGGGCTGGGGTCCTGTGTGTAAACAAAAACAGCCTCCTTCAAGGAAGCTGCAGTCCTGTGGGAGAGACGGAACCTCATGGAATAAAGCACCACTGAGTGCTTAATTGTCCTTGGAGACAAGTTAACACATAGAGAAGGGCAGGGGGTATAACAAAGGACCAGCTAGCCTGCCCTGGAGTGCAGCGAAAGCCTCCTGAAGGTGGCGGTTAGGCCCACACCGGTGAGTGGCCTGGATTCAGAGCTGTGTCATTTACAAGTCTTTGTCCTCTGGGCAAATCAGGGAACCTCCTAGGCCTTTACTTCCACCACTGAAGCTGGGATCCGGGATACTTCCCTTTGCAATTGTGGAGCTTAAATGAAATCACGTTGCTGGATGCCTGGCCCGTGGGAAGCGCTTCTTAGGTGGTGGTTCTTGCGGACTTTGTTTCAGAGGAGCCCCTGGCTGCTCCTGCCAGCCCTGGAGGAGGGTCAGACATTGATCTCTTCCAGTTCGAACCTGCAGGGATCACTCAGGAAATCTGGAGCTGGGAGGAGGTGAACAAAGCCTTCAGGTGAAGCAGAGGATAATTAAGTCCCCAGGGCTGACCCCAGCAAGGTCACCATCTCCTCTGCCCTGGCCCCTTCCTTGGGGTCCCCACTTACCTCAAGGCTTTACTGGAGCTAACTGGGGCCCCGGCATGGGGGACAGTGGAGACCATGACCTGATGTTCAGGGAGATCAGAGACCCTGGGCTGGGAGGGGCTGAGGAGCAGGACCAGCTCCTCCCACTCACCCGCCCTCCAGAGCTGCCGACAGGAGGCTGGAGGACCGACCCCGACACGACAGAGGAACCTCAATGACCTCCTCTGTAAAATAGTAAAGAGGCCAAATGAGCGGTTGCTAAACTTTGTCCTACATTAAAATCCTCTCGAAGAGACTTAGAAAAATCAAATACAGCCAGGCACAGTGCCACATGCCTGTAATCCCAGTACATGGGCATGTGAGACGGGAGGAGCCCAAGTTTGAGGCTAGCCTGGGCAACTTAGTGAAACCCTGTCTCAAAATAAAAAATAAAAAGGGCCGAGGGGGGTGTATCTCAGAGGCAGGGCATCCCTGGTTCAATTCCCATTCCCAGTACCACCAAAACAAAAACAAAAACAAAAAAAAAAAAATACCAAACCAACTGGACCAGATCCTGTGGGGTGGGACCTGGGTGTCGGCATGTTTAAATCTCCCAGGTGATTCCAATGGGCAGCCAGGGTGGAGAACCAGAGTACAGGGCTCCCACCATCCTTCCAGCTGCATGCCACTTACAAGCTATGTGACCTCCGGGAAGTGACAAATACTCCATTTCCTCATCAGTAAAGAAAAGGTGAACCTGGGTGGGGTGGCACATGCCTGTAATTCCAGCACTTGGGAGGCTGAGACAGGAGGACCACAGGTTCAAGGCTAGCCTCCGCAACTTAGCAAGACCCTGTTTCAAAATAAAAGATAAGAAGGGCTGGGGGTGTAGCTCAGAGGTAGAATGCTCCTGGGTTCAGTCCCCAACACCGAAAAGGAAAGAGAAGAAAAGAGAAAGAGAACAGCGCATCCCTCCTTGGGGTACTGTTATGAGGATGGAAAGGATGGATTTCTGTAGAGCGCCAGTAGCGCTGATGGGCCACAGTGCAGACTCCACTAGTGAGAGCCGGTGGCTGCTGTTGCTGCTCGTGTTCTTGATTCTAGCGTGAGCCTGAAGATGAAGGAGAAAAAAGAGGTGCTAGAGATGGGGGTTGAGAGAGAAGGAAGAAGGGACCCTGTGTCAGGCTCTGGACTCTGTCCCTTCTGCCCACCTGGCCATGGCTCTGCCTTCAGTCATAGCAACAGAAGCAGAACGGATTCCACTCCTACATCTGGAAGCGCCTGGCACGCAGGAGTGCGTTGATTGGTGCTTGAGAATGCTGCATTGGTAGAAGAGACTGTAGATGAATCATAGACAACCAATCAGCGAGAGCCCAGCATCTTCAGAGAACCATTAGAACAAAGCTTGGATCCGCTTAGCCCTAACTTCTCATTTAAGCCAAGAATATTTTGAGGCACAGAGAGCTTAAGTCATTCAACCCAAAGTCACACAGCCTTGCGCCAAGTCAGTTCTAAAATCTAAAGTTTTTTTTTTTTTTAACTAGTTAATAATACTCTGCAGCTTCCTCTCAGAGGACAAAAATCCATCAGCATTAATCAGTCTTTTTGACTTTGGCAGGGACGCCTTATCTCTTCCTTCTAAGCAGACGCAGCGCCTGCAGCCGAAAGAGCAATCGTGATAATTAATAATAATATTTTGCACTTGGAATTTTCCCCTGGCAGCAGCTGTTCTGAAAGCATCTACTCATTCAGCCACAAATATCAGCCAATCAATCAGTCCTCAGGAGCTCGGAGAGATTCAGCTGTTGGCATCTCGCCCTGTGCTGGGGCCTGGGAGGGACCCACCGCATAGGAAGTGGCTCCAGCCTGGAAAGGCAAAAATAACCCCCGGCAAGAGGCTGTCACTAAAAAAAGCACCAGGCCCCCAGGACGTCGGTGTCCACCGCATGGTAATAAAGTCAGGTATCGTGGCAGAGGTACTTCCATTAGATTGACCATTCCTTCTCCCTCATCTGGAACCAGAGACAGGTAACCAGCATCCAGCCGCTCATAATGCCATGTAGTATCCACTCCGCAGGGAGGGTCTGATGAGCTGCGCCAGGTCCTGCACTCAGAACAAGGACACACATGTGGTAGGACACGCTGGCCGTTGCTGCTGCTGCTGCTAATGATGTGCCAGGGCCCCACTCAGGACCAGATGAAATGCTCGAAGGCTTTGCCAGGAAGGGTGTAAGAAAGAGCTATTGATGAGGTGTGACCAAGGTTAATGGAGGCCTTAAGGAATAGGGAATAAGGGGCTGGCAATTGCAGGGAGCTGTCACAATAGAGGGACAAGACCTTACAAGCAAGGGAAGGGCTGGCTGCAGGGGGCGCTGGAATCCTGGAAGAGGGACCTCCTAAGGGGCTGCGGCCATCGAGATAAGAACAGCCACTGGGAGACCCGGGCAGCCAGGCAGCAGGGAGAGGGTGTGCAGAGACCCCATCCTGCCCTCCTCCTGCCTTCCCGGGTCCTCTTGGTGCCTCTGACTAGAAGCCAGAGGAGACCAGGGCAGTGGATGGTGGGGCTCACAGAGGCCAGCTTCCAGGGCTCGGAGCAGGTCAGAGAGCAGCAGATAATGAACCCAGCAGGGGTGATGGAGGCGGAGAGGGACAAAGAGAGATTAACCAAAGTTCAACCTGCCACTCACTCCCCATGTGGCGTGGTGACCCCTGGGTGCCCAAGGGCCCTAGAATGCCTCGGTCCCATCCCTAGATGTTCTCCATCCTCCTGTTCTTTCCTGGATGCTTTGATTTTTCAGGACAGCATAGTATACCTGGTCCTTGTTTTACAATTCTGGCAATGAATGATGTTGAGCCAAAATCTTTCATGTTTTAAAAATGTCGTCCTTTGGAAATGAGAAGTAGATATAAAATTGTGGGAAATGTACACGCTCACCTGAGAGACCACAGAGGGTGTCCTGCAAACCTCTCGCCCCGCCCACCTGGGCCTGGAGCCCCTCCGCACCCCCATCTCTCTTCTCCGGGCCCTGCACTGGGCGTACTTTCAACGTATACAGTAACACGCAGGTCTCTCTCCTTTGGGCTCTGGAGTCTGACGCCCATGTCTGACTCTTTGCTGTCACACTCAGTGGCCGGGGACATTTGGGCTCCTCACTGAACCTCGTCTGGGAATGGCAATGATCACTATTCCGACCTCACAGGGGCATTGTGGGAACGAAATGAGATGGTAGCATGAGGCACTCACCATGTCTGGCCCGGAGCAGGTGCTCAGTACATATTACAGCCACTGACGACCAACTCCTTCAGTCCACAGGTCAGGGCTCTTCAACTCCGGACCTCAGTATCAAGGCATACTGAGGTAGAGAGGATGGTCACTCCCGTCTGAAACTAGAGGCTCACAGAAGTTACTTGCATCGCTGGTGGCTGGAGACTTAGAGCCAGGATTCCTGCCTCGGTGGTCCTCAGATTTTAGTGGTGTCAGGGTCTGCTTCAGGGCTGGCTAAAACACCCCCCAAGTTCCTGGTATAGCAGATCTACACCAAGATTATGTATTTCTACCAGGTTGCCAGGTGAGGTGGATGCTGCTGGCTTTGGGACCACTCTGAGACCCCGTGGTCTGCACTTGGGGCCTCCCGGTCGGTGTCCATGTCTTCTATGAACCCTGCTGACCTCAGTCTCCCACCCCCAGTCTGGGCGATCCAGCGGCAACCAAACCTAGGACACAACCTCCCTTTCCAGATGGGTCCTGTGGCTGCCACAGCTCCTCCCCAGGACCCAGGACAGACAGCCCACTGTCCTGCTCCCTTGAACCCCTGGTACCTTCCCTCCACCTCCACCTCAGCCCTCGGTGCAGACCCCTCCATTCCTGTCTGTGCTCGCACAAGCATCCGCACATAGCTTTTTATTTCTTGAGCAAAAATGAGTTCATACTATGTAACTATTCTGTTTCTGGTTTTCTCTTCCTTCCTTCCCTCCCTACTTTCCTCCCTCCCTCCTCCCCTTCTATCTTACCCTCAGGAAGGACGTATCTTCCCCACTCCCTCTGAGCTCTGCAGGTCAATGCTGTGGTGACTGCTGGTGACTCCCCACCCCCTCCCCTCTCCTCCCCTCCCCACGCAGGGCCCGAGCTCACTGGTGAGTCTGGGTAAGGAGTGGGAGGTAGTAAGTAGCCCAGCCCCTGCCCTCCCCCAGAGCGAGCCAAGTTTTGCTTGGCTCTTGCAGTCCCCGCTGCGGCCCAGCGCTGCCCACAGCCGGGGGCGAGACTGCCTATTCTGAGTACGACATAAGGCAACCCACTTCCACGCAGAAGGAGCCGCTCTGTCCAATGGCAGCTTTATCTTTAGTACAGGTGATGTTTCGGGGCTCCATCTGCCTTCCTCTTGTTCTTCTTTCTCAGCCGGTTCAGAACGTGGGTGGGGAAACAAGGTTATTGTTTATCGGCTCCTCTTGCAGGCCTTGCCCCATACAGCTTATTACCTAAAGGCCTGGCTCGTTTTAAACCTCTGATTCTGTTAGGATGCTCTTGGTGGCAAATAACAGACGGTCCAACTAAAAGTAGCTGGAACAATAGGGGGCTGTTATGTTATCTCACGTGGGAAGAATTCTGTCTGCAGATCTGCTCGCCAGCCTCCTGGTCTTGGGCTTGTTCCCTCCCTCACATCGTGGCTGGGTTCTGGATCACCTTTTCCATTGTTAGGCACATTATAATGGTAGAAGAGATGGGAGAGTTAGACCAAGGGTTCCAATGTCTGCTGTGCTATGTCCTATGCTAGGTCCTTGGCCAAGTTAAACTCTCTGACCCTCGGTTTCTTCCTCTGTAGGATGAGGATAACAAGATCTTCCTTGTAAGAGTCAGTGGAGAGCCGGGCGTGGTGGCGCACGCTTGTAATCCCAGCCTTTGGGAGGCTGAGACTGGAGGATCCGGGTTCGTAGCCAGCCTCAGCTGCTCAGTGAGGCCCTCTGCAACTTAGTGAGACCCTGTTTCAAAACAGAGAATAAAAAATAGGTCTGGGGGTGTGGCTTGGAGGTAGAATGTCCCTGGGTTCCATCCTCAGTACCGCAAAAAAAAAAAAAAAAAAAAAAAAGAGTCAGTGGAGATTAAATTAAATCTAGAGAGTGCCTGGCACAGGAACTCAGTACATGTAGCAGGACTCAGTGCAAGGTGGTTCATGGCCTATTTTGCTTCCTACAACCTCCCACTTAAAGAGACAAACTTAAACCACCAACCTTAATACTTAGGAATACGCAGAAGCTGGAGTGTAGCCCAGTGGTAGAGCACTTGCCCAGTATGTGCAAGGCCTTAGGCCCAATCCCCACACTGGGAAAAAAAAAAAAAAAAAAAAAAACACCATAGTTTATGCCTTAGCGCTGTGTGTGGGTTGCCGTCTGCAAGTGGGAAGCCATCCTTACCTGCGTGTGCTTTAACCTGGCCCCAGGTCTCCTGGGTACCAGTTCCTCTTGAACCTAACTTGGCCATGCGTTTGCCTATTCTGATTTGTGAGGGAGATTTGCTTGGAGGTAAGACAGATAAATTATTTTGTTCCTAGGCACAAAGTAATGTTTCCTGTATTTCAGTCAGCATTCTTGCCACTGAGCTCCAAACACCTGACACGCGCGACTTAAAGGAAGATGTATTTGCTTATGGATTTGGATATACACACACATACACACATGCACGCACACATACACACACACATATGCCTATATACATATATAGTTACACATATATATATACATATATGTTCCGTTTCACACCAGCTGCCAAGCAGGAGCCAGGGCTATAGGTCCTTAGGGCATGATGGTGGGGAACAGAGGGCAAAAGGTCACAGGGGTCAGAGGCCAACGCTGTAGCTGGGCAGGGCTGGGACACACGCACATGCGCGCGCACACACACACACACACACACACACACATCTGTACTTGGCCACACCCCCTGGGACCCACTTCGGAGCATGTCCGCCTCCAGAGCACGAGGACCCAAGACATTTTACATCCAAACTATAACATTCTGCATTAGCTCTCCAGGGAGGCCATAACAGAGCGCCGCGGATTGAGTGACTTGAACAATGGAAACTTATCGTCTTACTATTCTGAAGGCAGAAGCCCACGATCAAGGTGTCACGGGGCCATGCTGCCTCTGGAAGGATCTGTCCCAAGCCTCTTCCCGGCCACTGGTCACTCCTTGGCTTGTGGCAGTGACTCCAGTCTTCACATGGTCTTCTCCCTGCTTGCAGGTCTCCATGTCCAAATCCCCTCTTCTTTTACAAGGACACCAGTCACATTGGATCAGGACCCACCCTACCCCAGTAGGGTCTCATTTCAGTGACAAAGGCCCTGTTTCTAAACTGTGCTGTGAGGTAGGAGCAGGCCTTCAACACGGGGATGCCATTATCCCAGCTGTGACACACCCCGGGCTGAGCAAGTGTCCACCAGACACAGCTCCTCTTCTGTCTCTATGTTCTTGCTCATAGTTCCTTGACCTGAGATGCCCCTTCCCTTCCATCTCTGTCAGGCTCCTGCTCATCCTTTAACTGGAGGCTCACACCACCTCCTCCGCGTAGCCTTTCTTCAGTCCTCCACTCAGACGATCACCCTCTCCTTTGTCTTCTCAGACACACGCTCTGTGTGTTCGGCCTCACACTAGATTCAGCTGTGCAATGTCTGCCCCACGGTAGATCCAAGACCAGCTCCAGCTACAGGATCCAGGGCTTCCTGCCCGAGTGTGTGTGCTCGCGGGCCAGCAGCAGCCGCCTCGCCCTGCTGGAAATGCTGAGTGTCCAGCCCCAGCCCAGAACAGAGTTTAACAATATCATCCAGTGTTTTGTATTGTGCACTTAGGTGTGAGAAGCCCCAATGTAGCACAAGTAACTCACTGGAGCCTCAGTTTCCTAACCTGTAAAGCTGGGGTACTAATAATACCTGCCTCATGGGATTGTAGGGGAAATTAGAAAATGTGTGTACAGTGCGCCATGCAGGGCCTGGGACAGGGTAGGTGCTAAATAATGGTGACTATAATCATAGAAATATTACTGTAAACTCTTAAAGAGCAAACAAAGATCAAGATTAAATAAGGAATGCACATAAAGCTCCTGGAATAACCATGCTCAGCGCTCAGTAGGTGATAGCTGTCACTGTTGTTAATCTTTACAGCCTGTCCCTGCTTCTCCAGCCCCCAACTTGGGCCAGGGCCCTGCTAAATAAACGCTCATCAATGCGTATTGGGAGGAATGCAAAGGCAGAGTTAACTGGCCCACACGGAGAAGGAGCCCTCGGCCTCATCAGTCTAATTGCACTCGGTGGCCAATGCCAAGGCCCTCCTCCCAGGTGGCTGCCCCTCACTCCTGCTCTGGACACAAATACACAGTAGTTTCCAGTCTTCATTCACTTCCTGCAGCATCCACTGCAGAGAGAAAAAGAGGGGGGGGGGAGGAGATGGGATGAGGAGGGTCAGGTGCTAGAATGGTGATTAAGAACAAAGTGAGGTTGTGGAAGATCATTCTGGAACATGAGACACTGGCTCCTGGGAAACAGGAGGGACAAATATTTCAGGGCCAACTACGATGTGCCAGGAATCCCCTTGGACCCTTTCACCCACCTCCTTTCATTTACTTCCCACCACAACCCATAAGGAGCCATCACTGCTGGGCACTGTGGCTCACAGCTGTAATCCCAGTATTTGGGAGGCTGAGACAGGAGGATCACAGGTTTGAGGCTAGCCTCTGCAATTTAGCGAGGCCCTCAGCAACTTTTATTTTGAAACCTTGTTTCAAAATAAAATAGGGCTGGGGGTATAGCTCAGAAATAGAATGCCCCAGAGTTCAAACTCCAGTACCAATGACAGAGTTGGTATTCCAACACAGGCCTTTCTGATCCTAAACATCCTGCTCAGAGCCAGGTGGGAGGAACGGGGAGATGGAAGATCCCTAAAACTGGTCCTACTGCCCAGTTTTGTCCAGAGCAACGTAGAAGGAGAGGGGTGTTTGAGCTGGGAGGAATTTGGAGAGAATCCCACCCAGCCTCCTGTAGCTGCTCCCCCCCCACCACAGGTGGAAAAATGGAGGCCCCGAGGGTTTAGCAAGGCTTTGTGTTAGCAGTGTAAGGAAATGCATATTTATACTGTATGATCTTAACATAGAATACCCCCCCCCGAAAAAGCTCATGTATCGACAATGCAAAAATGTTCAGAGGCGAAATAATTGAATCATGAGGGTTCCAGCCTTATCAGTGAATTATCCCATTGATGGATTTGGACACACTGGGTGGTATCTAGGCAGGTAGAGGGTGTGACTGGAGGAGGCAGGTCCCTGGGGGGGTGGGGGGGGTATGTATGTCCTTGGTGATCTCTCTCTCTCTCTCTCTCTCTCTCTCTCTCTCTCTCTCCTTCTGGTTTCCATGAGGGGCTCTTCTCTACCACGTCCTGCCACCATGATATTTCTGCCTTGGAGTCAGCCCTCCATGGACTGACCCTCAGAAACCACGAGCCAAATAACCCTTTCCTCTCTGTGTTGCTCTGGCCAGGTATTCTGGTGACAGCACGAAACACAGACTGAAACAGGTGCCGTCTGGCTGCTCTGATGAGTGTCTCATCCAGACCTCTCTCGGCCTCGTGAGCTCACCTGGCCATCACAGCCCCCGCCAGCTGCCATCCCAAATCTTTTTTGGGAGTCAGGTGGGGAATACATTTCTCAAGAACTCTTACTGCTTCCAATTTACAGATGAGGCAGTCAAAGGGTGAAGGGACTTCTCAGAAGCCTCAGAGCCAGGAGGGAATCCAGCCCTGCCTGATCCCGAACCCATGGTTCCTGCCACTGCTCCACATGACAGAGTCTCAGAGGCAGAGGGGACACAAGTCCTCTCCCCAGCTCATTCCCAGGGGCAGGGGACACAAGTCCTCTCCCCAAGGCACAGAAGACACAGCCCTGATGGCATCAGGAGGTGGACAGACGTCCAGTCTGGAAGGCCCTGGTACATGGGAGCTCCGACACCTACTCACTGTCGCCTGGGCAGAATATTCCAGAGCTCTCCAACTCAGACCCCAGCGGGCCCAGAGCCAACCAGGCCTTGCTCCCCTTCCCCCCCCCCCACCAGCCGTGTCCATTTTCCCTGCGCCCACCTCTGTGAACTCCCTTTTCACATTTCGTCTGCTCGATGGCCTCCACACCCTTTGCCACTTGACCTGCTGCTTACCGAATGTTTTCTCTCCAGTGGCTATTAAAAGTTGGCCTTCCTGGGCATGGTGGAATGCGCTTTTAATCCCACTGCTTGGGAGGCTGAGACAGGAGGATTGCAGGTTCGAGGACAACCTCAGCAACTTAGTGAGACCCTCTGCAACTTAGTGAGATACTGTTTCAACATAAAAAAAAAAAAATAAAACAAGCCGGGCGTGGTGGCGCACGCTTGTAATCCCAGCATTCAGGAGGCTGAGACCAGAGGATCCGGGTTCGCGCTCAGCCTCAGCTAACTAGTGAGGCACTCCACAACTTAGTGAGACTCGGTTTCAAAATAAAGAATAAAAAATAGGGCTGGGGGTATAGCTCGGAGGTAGAATGCCTCTGAGTTCAATCCCCAGTACTGGAAAAAAAATAAAACAAAATAAGGCTGGGAGGCAGAATAGCTCAGAGGCAGAATGCCCCTGGGTTCAATCCTCAGTACCACACACACACAAAAAAATGGCCTCATCCTAAAGAATGGTAGCTACAAAACTGCAGTCGTGGTATGCTTCTTATTCATATTGATATCCATAGAAATAAACACATAACTATTTTAAAAAGTTATTTACTCATGTATCAATTAAAAATATCTAACACTCTACCAGGAATATGTAACAAATTCCAGAAATTCTGACGTGTGTGTGTGTTTGTGTGTGTGTGTGTGTGTGTATTTGTGTGTGGGGAAAGGTCCTAGGGACAGAGCCAGGGACATTCTACCTCTGAGCTACACCTTTAGTCCTTCATTTTTGTTTTAAAACAGGGTCTCTCTAGGTTGCTAAGAGTCTCGCTGCATTGCTGAGGCTGTGCTCAAACCTCTGATTCGCCTGTCTCAGCTTCCCAAGTGTTAGATTACAGGTGTGTACCACCATGCCCAGCTTTTTTTTTTTTTTTTTTTAACCCTCATACTTCTGGGATTGAACCCAGAAGCATTCTACCTCTGAGCTATACCCCCAACCCTATGTTATTTTTAATATTTGAAATGGGGGTCTCGCTAAGTTTCTAAGAGTCTCACTAAGTTGCTAAGGCTGACCTCAAACTTGCAATCCTCCTGTCTCAGCCTCCCAAGTACCAGGATTACAGGTGTGTGCCACCACGCCCGGCTTATATGTTCTTAATTAATTAATTTCCAGAACAACCTTTGCATGGAGGGTTATTGTTACTCTCAATTTAAGTAATGAGGAGCTCGGCGTCAGAGTGACCCACCCACGTCATACTGCCTTCAAGAGGCTTCTGGCCTGCTGTCTGCCGGGGCCACCATCAGAAGGACCAGCCAATGGCCTTCCCTCTGCTTGAGGCTCCTGTTCATTGTCGCACATGATCTAGGGACTTTCGCACTGTAGCAGTGGCCTCTGGGGATGCCGGGAGCAGGCGATTTTTCGCAGGCTCATATAGGCAAGACAGTGCAAGGGAGAAAGCCAGGCCAGGCCTCTGAGTTGTCTTCAAGAAGCACATTCCAGCCCAGTCTGTGGTACCTTGTGATGGCAATCCTGGCAAACTAATAAATACACTTCTAGCACTTCCTTTCACAGCAGGAATTACGAGGGTAATCACACGTTTATTATGTAATTTCTCATGTTGTACGTAGCTTAGTGTCTCACACATGGTGAGTGCTGGAAAATGTATTGGAAGGAATGAATGAGTGAATGAATGAAGCTCATCGCAGCCACAAAGCGAGGGCAGACGTGGGACCGATGCCATGTGGAGCCACAATGACCCCCCCTTTCTGCATCAGCTCCTGCCTGGCTCCTAACAGCCCTCCTCCACTACAGCTGCTCAACTGTGAGATTTGCAATTTGATTTACTCCCGAGTGACATCATAGCCGTCACCATAGCAACGCCCAGCGATGCCTGTCTGCCAGACAGTCTCTTCTACCAGGAAAGGGCAAATGGACGCCCAGGGTGGAAAGGAGCCATTCGTAAGGCACAAGCAACAGCCTTCCCTGTCCTGCAGCCAGGGCCTGGGGGAGCTGCTGCTGGCATAACAAAGCGGCACGCCTTTCCAGGGGGCAGCAGGGACCAGGACCACCTCCCCTGCCATCAAAGACCTTTTTATCTCTGAGACTGGCCAGACAACCCAAAGCAAAATGATACAGGTGGAGGTCAAGGGCAGTGCCAGCCCTTCTGGATGACTTACCTGAGAAATCTGCCCTCCAATCACCTGAGCAGTAAACAAAGCTTTTGTCACCAGCCCTCTATTCATCCCAATCTCCCTTCCTCTTTCCCTACCTCCCCTCCTGCCTGTCTCACTCCCTTCTCCCCCCCGCCAACAGTGATTAAGAACCTGGGGCTTAGATGTGGGGTAGTGACTGGAGTCCATGGATCCATCACTGTGGAAAAGGAACTGAGTCCCAGCTTCACCCTTTAGGGGCAGCTCTTAGGTAGGCTTTGGGGTGGGGACATGGGGAAGAGAGAGCCATTGGCCATTGCTGGGGTCATGAGCAAAACCTGGGAATGCACTTCTTGCAGTGACAAAGTTGTGAGTGACAGTTGGGTACAGCTGAAATACTACCAGTGGCCCTCCAAGCATTCAGGAGTCAGACTAATTGAGAGCACTCTGGAAATCCAGCCATCTTACCTAAGTAAGGAGATTACAGATTCCAAAAATCTAGACGCTGTCTTTATATAAGCGGAGAGCTAGTGATCTTCTATGATCTCCCTCTGTCCCTCTTTGATTCCCCAGAAGCAAAGGGACCAGAAATGTAGATGTCACAATTTTATAGAGCGCTGACCCTCAGGTAGGGCTGGTGGCCGTGAAACAGTACTACGGTACATGACAGAGTCAATACCCAGTGTCACACTAACCCAGGCTCCCACCCTTCCACCTCACACTACCTGGCTGTGTGATCTCTCTCCATGAGCCTCAGTTTCTTCATCTGTAAAGTGGGGATAATGTCACCTACATTGCAGATCGGTGTGGGGAGTGGGGCCATCATATATAAGCAAACTGGTCCACAGAAGACACAGAGTAATTGACAGCCGTCCCAGTAGCTTCTGAGAAAGGCAGAGCTCGCCTTGCAGCCACCCCACTGACAGAAGTGTCAACAGGAAGAGCGAGATGCTGAGATGCCTTCTGAGCTGCTGCTGACAGAGGCACTGTGACAATCTGCCTCTAGAAACATCTCAGCAAGCTGCCTGGCCCAGGGGAAATCCAACCATGACGATTTGCCCAGCCTCTGCAAGATGTTTCCTAATTGTTGGTGTTCATGAGGGACAGGCAACAGCTGAGCTAATTCCTTTTCCCATCATTTCACAACATCTGCCCCAGCCCTTACTGGCAGCAAAAAAAAAAAAAAAGAGAACTTTCTGGGCATGCCTTCAGCCTGCCACTCTTTGACAAGTCACTGGGCCCTTCCAGAAATCAGATTTGGCAACTGGTCTCTGCATAGGCACCAACAGCTTTGGGGGCGGGGGGCAAAGAGCAACATTGGCCTGTGGGCTCCTTTAGAGTCCTGCCTTTTTGTTCTGTGTTGCTCCAGCACATAGTATGACATGGCACACAGTAGGTACTGATAAATGTTTATTGGATGGATGGATAGATTGGTGAGATGGATAGGTGGAAGGGTAAATAGATGGGTGGGTGGATGGATGGATGGATGGATGGATCATAGTGAGTTAAAGTGAAAGTTGCCTTCCAGCTAGGAAATTCCAGAAGCATATGAAGACCCTGGGCTGGGGCAGTAGTGGGGCTCAGGCTCTGGGAAAAGCTGGGAAGACCAAAAAAGTGGTTTGACCCCTAATGACCTTGAGACCTCAGGCACGTAATTACTTGTACATGTGCAAGGTATATTTCATAGAGCTAAGGACGGAGGGCTTGGGGTAGCCCAGTCCAGCCTGGCTCATTGGAGATGAGGGTTTGAGCCTCTGTTCCCTCTCCAGAGCAGGGCATGGTTATGGTCCCTCCCTTTTAGGGTCCTGTAATAGTTCTGAGATACTGTCAGCTAAGCAATTTGCGAAGAGTCTGATGCGCAGCCATGCTCAATAAGAATGTTCATGTGATTTCTAAGATATAAATGCTTAGAGCATATAAACACCAGTCTGGGTGTTTTTATTGGCAGAGGGACTTGAGAAGGTGCAGATACAGGGGAAGCAAGAAGTTTGCTTTTATTTTGTTGCATTGTTTCCTGATTCCTTCCCTCCCCAAGCACGAGGAGGCCCAGGGGAGGCCAAATGACACCCCCATCCTCCCCCACTCAAGGGGAGGCAGTGGCCATGTTATCAGAGCACAAATCTGCCACATACTCGCTGCATGACCTTGAGCAGGTAATGTCCCCTCTGCAGGCCTCAGTTTCCTCATCTGTAAAATGCAAATGTCAATGTTTTCTTTACATGATTATTTTTATTGGGATGAAATGAACCCAGGTGCTTTCAAGAACCTGGTCTGGGTAGAGGCTCCAGCCGATTCTCTCCCTCACCTGGAAAGGCAGCATTGGAGATAAATCCAGATCTGGACCAATGTGCAAGAGAGAACTGGTCAGCCAGTGCTGGGGCCACCAGGGGACCTCCCCTCCTGGACAGTTCTCGCAGGATGGGTGGAGCACTGCAGGCAGAGAGTATTCCAGGAGCTGGAGGAGAGGGGGGAGCGGGTGAAGGGAGATGAGCAGAGGGAGGATTGTGACCCCAATGGGAGCACCACATTTCATGCTGAGGCTTGTGATCCACAGAGGGTTGGTTGAATGGAACCACAGGCAGAGTAGATGAGAGATGGGAAGGGGCCGAAGAGAACTGTGTGAGAAAGACGGGAGGCCTGCCTGGGACAGTGCCCCTGGGGAAGGGAGACGGGGGATAGACTTAAAAAATAACTTAAAAATATTCCTTGAGCACTTTCCCACCACCTCCCAGCTCTCAACATCCACTCCCTCCAATTCTTCCCTTGGCAGCCGCGTGATTACTTCAAGCTGGATCTGGTCACATCTTCCCGACTTAAAAGCTTTCTCATGGCTTCCAATGGCCCTTGAGCTAAAAGACAGACTCCCCTGCACCCCTGGAAGCTCCACAGGGTCTGGTGCCCAGCCTGCTCCTTGCTCTCATCGCTCCAGCCACACTGACAGTCTGTACATTCCTGCCACAGGGCCTTTGCACGGGCTGTCCTCTCTGCCAGGAGGCTCCTCCCTGTCCTCTTCCTCTGACTAACACCCACTCATCCGGATCTCAACTTGAGTAGACTGGCTGACTTCCCAATTAAATCCAATTCCCCCATGGTAGGCAAGCACCAGGCAGCTCTCTCGACCTTTGTCACAGTTGTGATTTTTATATTAATTAGTGGCTCCCCCTTCCATAGAAGTACAAGCTCCATAAGGGTCAACCTGTGTGCTAAAGCTGGGTAGACACTCGGGAAGGGTCTCTTTCGAGTGCCAGGGGACAGCCTCTAGGAGACAGATGCCCTTCTGAACCTTTGTCCCTGCCTGGCACTGGCTCTTCTTGGGTGTTCATGGGCCAGAGCCTCCTGGGGGCCAGCATCCCCCTCAGTGCCAACGCCACCAGCCAGGCATGACCTGATGCTTATCTGGTCCACAGCGGCTGGGCCCAGCCTTGGAAGAGCAGAGGCGGATGCCATGGCAACAGCCCAGCTCCTTGGAGGCCCCAGACTGCTCCCACGGACGTCAAGACTAGCTTCTCCATTCTCTGGGGCCTGGGCCCAGGGTCCAAGTTCAGAGCAACAAGTCTTTGAGGGAGACAAACTACCTTCAAATTACTGGGAAACAATCGATTGCTTCTGAGTGTCCAGGGGAGCCACAAATCAATGAGTTCCACATGCAGGTCTGTGCACGTGTCCGCAGAGACTGTCACCATGGGCCCCGAAGCTCCTGGCTGGGGGGTAGGGAATCACACGCTAACACAGGTCCTGGAAAGCGTCTATGCAAGAGAGAGAGAGAGAGAGAGAGAGAGAGAGAGAGAGAGGGAGGGAGAGAGGGAGGCAGGCAGCATGGGCTGGGGAGATGGGCAACTATGCAGGCAAGAGAGACAGAGACAGAGACAGACAGACAGACAGGCACATGGGCTGGGGAGATGGGCAAGCGTCTTGAATTTGAACCTGGACTTTGCCATCTATCTCCTGTCCCCTCTCTGCACCATCCAGGCTCCTCATTTATAAAATGGGGGTCAGATCAAGACTTCCTGGTAGCGCCATTGTGAGGACTGGATCTGTTGCTAGGTAAACACCCCCTGCAGCAGCGTGCACAGCCAATCAGAGCTGTCCTCGTCAGCACGGCTGTTAATGGGAGCCAGGCACCGTAAGGACAAGCTATGCGTTCTTCCCTGTGGACACTTTGACTTGAATGGCGGCCTTTTGAGAGTGACCTGTCGGGGTCCTGCTGTCTTTACAAGGGCTTCGGCTAAAGGTTACTATTCTGGGTGTTGGAAAATGTGGCTCTCCTGGTCTGGGAGAGGAAGGTTTATCTGAAATGGACTAAGCCTTAGGTTGGGGCACCGTAAGTGGAGGAAGATTCTATGTCAACTGTGCTGGGGTGGGGGAGGGGCGTCACGGTAAGGTCCGTCGGATCACAAGCTCAGACATGCTCACAAATACAACTGGAAGGTTCAGTCATGGCTACCCCGAAACCAGCTTTGGCTCATAAGTCACAAGTCCCAGGACTCCTCCCAACCCAAACCTCCTCCTCCATCTCTCCTTTTCCTCCTATTTCTTCTTGGCAGTAGGGATTGAATGTAGGAGCATTCTACTTCTGAGGTATATACCCCCAGCCCTGTTTCATTTTTTGTTTTGAAACAGGATCTCACTAAGTTGCTGAGGATGGCCTTGAACCTGTGATCCTCCTATCTCAGCCTCCCAAGCACTGAGATTATAGGCACGTGCCACCACACCTGGCTTAGAAATGATATACATCTCCAGCCCTATTTCTTTTTTTTTTTTTTTTTTTTTTTTTCTGTACTGGGGATTGAACACGGGGGCATTCTACCTCCGAGCTATACCTCCAGCCCTATTTTTTATTCTTTATTTTGAAACAGGGTCTCACTAAGTTGCGGAGTGCCTCACTAGGTAGCTGAGGCTGGCCGCGAACCCGGATCCTCCGGCCTCAGCCTCCCAAATGCTGGGATTACAAGCGTGCACCACCACGCCCGGCTCCTTATTTATCGTTTTGAGAGTCTTACTAAGTTGCAGAGGCTAGCTGTGAACCTGTGATCCTCCTATCTCAGCCTCCCAAGTACTGGGATTACAGGCAAGCACCACTATGCCCTGCCAGAAGTGTTTTTTGATAAGGCGAAGCATTCCAGATTGCCTCTGCCTGGACAATGGTCCCAGCCAGCCCAGTGCTCCTCTGCCCGCCTGTGCAGCTCCCTTCATTTCCATAGCAGGGATCAGGAACTGGAGTGGACAGGCCCTCACCTGTGGAACCTCCATGGCATCCAGGAGTTAAGCAGGTAAACGGACATGCCTTGGCTCCTAAGCACCATGCTCCCCTTCACTATGAAAAAGAAGACTTAGCACCGTCCAGAAACCACCCCCCCTCCCCAGGCAACCAGTTTAAGGTCATGCTCTGGGCCCACAGTACACACAGCATTGTGAGAGTCGATTCTGTTTACATCTTTTCCCCCAAAGCTAAGTCCCAGGCAGAGCCAACTTCAGAAATGTGTGCCAAGCCTGACTCCCTGTTTGAGGATGCAAAACCAAAACCGGCCAGAATGCAGATGTATTTACTAAAAGGAAACACAATTTGATTTCCCCACTGAGAGAAAAGGGCCATGAGGAAAGAGAGCAACCATTAGCATGGGTACACCATGCTGGGCTCCCTGCAATGGTGTCAGACCTCAGATGCCCACAAAGTCCCTTCTGTTAAGCATTTCAGAAAGTCTGGGATGGTGAGGGAGGGGTTATCCTACACACACTTTCAAACAAATCCATGCTAGCCGGGCAGCGCCACACCCTCGGGTTGTAGCATACAGTTTTTACAGGTGCTCCAACTGCTGCTGGGCTCAGATGCGATAGTCCAGTGTCCCCAAGAGATGAAGCCTCTGGAAGCCAAAGTAGCTTCTTTTCCCCTTTTGTCTTCTCCATGTAAAGTCATGCTGGGGGCCACACAGAGTGGGAAGAATTTGTTCCCCTAGTAACTATTTATTGAGCATCTACAAAGTGCTGGGCACTAGGATAAGGTGACCAGGGAGCACCTTTCTACGGAAGGGATATTTATGCTGAGATCTAAGCCATCCGTGCAAAGTGAGGGTAGAGCACTCCAGCTGGATGGAACCTTGGGCGGGGGGGGGGGACCGATGCGGGGGGTGAATTTGGAGAGGGAAGCTGGGCCAAGTCCTTCAAGACCACATGTGAGAAGTTGGGATTTTATTTGGAGTGTCACGTAATCCCTCACGGGTTTAAAACAGAGCAGGGAGGTGATTTAATTTATGTTGTTGAAATGTCACTCGGGCTGCTGATCGATGTGCACATAAGGGCCTAGGGCATATAAGAAAGGAATCAGAGAATGTAGCCACAGCCTGGCGGGGCCCAGCCCAGGGAGAGGGGGCTGGAGTCCCGGGATCCGCCTAGTGCTGGGCAGGAAAGATAGGGAGATCCGGTGGATCTGAGAGAAATTTCAGAAGGAGAATCAACCATGCTCCCTTATGAATAACCACGGATGATGTGATCTTTTATTACTATAAAAATAATCCACCCTTATTGTTCAATGCCTTTCTCGACAGAGGCAGACCTGACCCATGTGTCTATGCTCAGGACAGGCACTGCACGAATGTCTCCCCCTCAGGCCCTGGGCATGGGAACCCAAGGCTTCCTCCACCAAGTCCTCCTTCCCCAAATGGAGTCTGGAACCACCTCCAGGCCCAGCCAGGATCAGCTCTCGGACTGAATGACCACGTGTATATCCATCAGCACCGCAGACACAGGAGCTGGGCCTTAAGAAGTCAAGACAATAGAGGTCAAAGCCTCCCCCCAGATCTCACAGCCAGTGAGCAAGGAGTTTGAAAACCACAAATGTTGTTTTATTGCCACTGGATCAAATGCAGTGATTTCAAGAAGCATTACCTAATAGATATCCTTAGAGAATTTATCTCAATAAAAAGCTCAGAATTTGTTTATTCAATAAACACATTAAGTTTCTATTAGCTATTTGCAGGTCTCAGTGGCCTCCAATCTATTGCGTGCAAAGCACCCAGCCAGCCTGTGAATTTATGGAGATAAAATCAGATAAGGCCCCTTACCTTCGTGAGGCTTGAAGTTTGAAGGATGGATGGGCAGGAGGATGAGGAGAGGGAGGGGTAAGGAGATCTCCAAGCCAGAAGGACCCCAATTCGAGGAGACAAGTACAATAACAAAAAACACACACCAAGGGCCGCAGGAAAGCAAAGCAGACAGTGCATAAACCCATCGAATGTGCATCTGACCCAGAGCGTGCAGCAGACACTTCCTAAGGGTTTGCAAATAGTTGGCTCCTTATATGATTCCTCACCAGCACATTTAGCCTATGAACTTGGACCACCCACCATGGAAGGTTCTGTCAACCCTGGCTCATAGGAATGGGCCCTGGTTCCAAGCTGGTCACGTGACTCTGCCCTCTGTGTTCATTTCTGGGCAACCTCACATAATATGAGCTCCTTGAAGAAAGGGGCCTCACCTTGGGCCTTCTTCGCCTCTCCTCTTGTGGTCTCTGATCATGGCTCAACCAGCGCCAACCAGGGGCTGACTGTAGGTGCCTCGCAATTAGCAGGACGGCCAGGTCCCTGCTCTCATGGAACTTGCAGGGTGGTGCTCACCCAGCGCCAGGCTCACGAGGGGATTGTGTTGGAGAGCGCTGATCGCCATCTGTAGCTTCATGACTCCTGAATTTCATCCCCAGCTCCAAACTCATCTATCCATCTACGGACTCCACTTGGATAATATATGCTTTGCCATAAACTCATTGGGTCCAAACCTCGAGATTCCCACCATTGCCAACACTGAGCCTGGTCCTTTCCCTTGCCTTGCCTGTCTCTATACATGGCACCAGCACCAACTAATTGCACGAACCCGTGACCTCAGAAGCATCTTGAGTCTCCTCTTCCCCTTCCCCCACGCCCGACCATCCACTGCTATCTGTCACCGCTGTCTCCACCACTGTCCTGTATGTCCATCATTGTCTTTTATCTCTGTTGCCATAGTGGTTCCCTGCAGATCTTCTTCCAGTGGATCCAACTCTAACCCTTTCTCTACACAGGGCCCAGGATGATCTCATCAAATTGGACAAAAGCCTGTTTTTCTCCTTAGATCCTGCCAGTGACTGTCTATTGCTCCCCGAGTAAAATTCCAGCTCTCCCAGGGACCCGCGCCCCTCCTCTTGCTGCCCTTCTCCTCCACAGGTTACTCTCACTTTGCTCCGGCTCATCTCATTTCCTTCCTCTTCTGGGGTCTGCAGAGCCCCTTCCAGCCTCTGCACCTGCTGTTCCTGCTTTCTCTAACATTCCTCTTTTGTCCTGGTCTTTGAGTAGCTAGCTGAGAGCTGGGTCTCCCACACCATGATTCAACCCAAGTGTCACCTCCTCCAAGAAGACCCCCTGGCTTCCTAATCCCACATACCACTTCCCCACCCCGGTTGCTGTGTAGTATGTCACTTGCATGACTTCCTTTAGAACATCTATTGCTACTTTAGCCGAGTCACTGAGGTAGGCAGGAGGATTCCTGAGCAGTGTCTATTGTGTTAACCAGCATGACTCAATGTCTCACCCAGAGGAAACACTCCAATATGTGTTGAATTAAACAAATAATAAAACAACTTCCCGGGGCTCTTGTTGTTGGGGTCTTAGCCCAGCCAGAAAGACCTCGCCTCTAGATGGCGCCTGGCAGAGTGCCAGGAGCGGCTGCAGGTGGTAACATCCTAGGGCTGCCCCACGCTGCACCAGCACGCCCGGCCTGTGGCCTGCCCAGGTGAGAACTATATGGGGCACCTCGTGACTCAGGCCCTGCGCGGCTTTAAGAGTCTCTGCCTCTCGCCAGCAGAGGAGAAGAGGAAGAGGGCGCGGCGGAGAGTTGCTGTTGTTGTTGCTGGAGGCGTAGGTTGTTGGGGGTCTGTTGGAGAGGTACTATTGTGAGGAACGGTTACGGAGAACGAGAGTGGGGTGAGAGAAGCAGGGTTAAGAGAATGGTCACTATTACTGCTTGGGTAGCGTCCTCGATCCCAGAGAGAGAGAGGTATAATAAAGAGACGTTTGAACCAGCAACGTTCAGTCATCGTCTTTATTGGGGCCTCACGGTTGAGGGTTCAGCCCAGGGTCCCTATACTTGTGAGGCTGACACCATAGTGCCAGGTACATTGCGGGTCCTCAGGGCATTCACACTGTGCCCCGGGCTGCCCTGAAGACGTCAGAGACTGGAAATGTGTTCCCTTCTTCTCCTGGGAAGAAAAGCTGAGATAAGAGGGCATGAAGCACAGGGAAGGGCTCCCACCTCACCTGAAAGATGCTCTGTCCCTTAGTTTTCCTTTTTTCCCCTTTGTGCACCGTGTCTATTTTTATCGAGCTGGAAGAGCGCAGGGCGAGACCGATGGCTTCTGCGATCAGCCCTTCTTTGTCCCCCGAGCGCCCTCCCTCGCCTCACTCCAATTGCTCCCGAGCAGCCACCTGTCCGAGGCACCTGCGTCTGTCTGTCCCAGCCCCTGCCGCTCCTTGCCAGCAGAGAGCTGCACGGGGCCCTTGGCCAGGCCAGCCTGCGCTCCTGCCCCCGGGACAGCTTTGAAGCCTGGAGCTGTCGCTGTCTGTTTGTACCAAGATGCTACGTGTGGCAACAGATCAGGAATAAGCAAGAGGCACCTGATGGCACAGCCGCCATCTCCCGCCAGCATCGACCCCTGCTAGCAGCCAGCCAGTGCCAGGCAGCCTGCCTCCTGCAGAGGAAGCAGGGTGCAGGTGACCCGGCCCTGGAGTTGGAGGCAGAAGCCGCTTCTGCTCAGTAAGCAGCGGTGAAGCCCTTCGCTGCGGCAGGGACTGTGCCTGGCTCCAGCCCTGGCTCTGCCACTAAACCATCGGGCAGGTAAGTCCCTTCATTTTTCTGTCCTTCCACATCCTCATCTGTAAAATGGGTATAATAATAATTCTAAATGAGCACCTCTTATTTTTCGATAAAGTCCTTTTCCATCAGTGATTTCATTTTGTTTATTTTGTTGTTTAACAAATATCTGCCCAGTGCCTACCTCGTGCCAGACACCAAGCTGGGCACAGCAGACAGAGCTAACCAAAGAGGTCAGGTATGAGCCTTCAAGATGGCATTGTCGCTGGACAGAAAGGCAGCAATCAGGTATCACATAATGAAATGTTCAACTGCAGTAGCCATAAGTGCTACAAATGCTACAAAGAACAGGTGCAGAGGGCGTGAGAACCCGGAACAGGGACTGGACCTCAAGGTCCCCTAGGGAACCGGTGCTTGAGTTGACACCTGAGGAAGTAAAGGTGTTAGCTGCCGAGAGGAGGTGAGAATGTTCTGGGCGCAGGGAAGAGCTTGGACAAAGCCTGGGTCACGAGAGATCCCAGAGACCATGAGCACCCGTGAGGTGCCCGGTGTTTCCAGAAGGGCTGAGTGGACGGACAGGAGAGAAAGGAAAGGGAGAAGTCAGCGGGGGGCCAGACCTGCCGATCCTTGTTGGCTGAGGTCAGGAGGAACGGTGTCCTTCTCCTGAGAGGCCCGGGAAGCCATTGACAGTACTCATCGGGGTGTCATAAGATGTCATAAGCATCACATAGATAAGAGGCTTTGCAAGGTTCACCCTGGCTGCTGTGCTGAGACAGGTTGGAGGTGGCTGAGGGGAAGCAGAGGGTGACGGGTGACGGCCACCGCAGTTGTTCCCGAGGGAGATGGGGACACTCAGTAAAGCTGGTGGTAGCAGAACTAGAGAATGCGTTTTGGTGATGGGACGGCGGGGAGCAGTGGTCCCCTCCTCACTCTAAAGATGAGAGGACCAAGCCTCAGAAAGAGTACGCAGTCCTCACAATAGCCAGTGACAGAACCAGGACTGACTCACAGCCCTGCGACTCAGAGGTTGGGTCCCCAGGGGACGAGCGTCGGGGCTCACTATTCAGGAGAGCGCTGAGTGGCTCTGGGTGAAGACCCCACCCCCACCGAGCCCAGGGCTGGCTTCTTTTCTGGGGTGATCAGTCCTGCCCTGGGTACCCGCTGCATCCTCAGCCACAGCCCAGCTTGCTGCAGTGGCCAGGAGGAGACCAAGCTCGAGGGCCAGCTGGGGCAGGCCCTGGAAGCAAATGCGCTCTGACACACACAGACCGGGGTGCAAAGCTGTCTTTGCCGCCGCCTTGCGATACACCTGCACACGGCTTCCTGGCAGCAGACTTCAACTAGGACACATGACACCAGGGGTGTGAGCCTCTAGCCCAGGTTGGGTACACGGAGGCCAGAGACCCAGTTGCCCTGTGTCCCCCAAGCACATCCTCCTGTGGGCCACCTTTCATGGACGTAGTGAGCAGCAGGGACAGAAGAGAGTGTATCGTCCCTGCCACGGTCTCTCCCATCTTTCCCCAACTATAGCAGGTGCCAAGGTCCCCCTTCCCACTGCCACCTTCTCTCTAGGGGAGAGTAGTTTGCCATGGCTCTCTGGGGAAACTGAGGTAATCGGGTCATGTGTTCATTTATTTGCTTATTCAATGAATACTCATGAAGCCCTGCTCTGCATCTGAATCAGCACACCTGTCACAGCAGGGTATGATGCGTTAGCGGTGATGTTGCCCTTGCAGGAGGCTTGGCCATTCGCCCTCTCATTCACTTATTCATCCGATAGTACTTCATTTGGGCCCCCACTGTGGGCCAGGCCTTGTGCTGGGCCTGGGATACCCGCAGTCAGGTTATCTACCTGGGGGTGGCCAGGCTCCCTCAAGAGATGGTACTTCAGTAGTGGAAGATGCTACTTCAGAAGTGTCTTGAAGACGAAGGGATGGGTATGAGTGACTTCCCAGGGGTGTGAGGCGACTTGAGGTCCAGGGGACCCCAAGTGGTTCTAAGTGGCTGGAGAGAAGGGTACATGTGGGGGACTGGGCAAGGGCAGATCAGAAAAGACCTTCAATACTATGCTAAGAAGTGGAAGTTTGCACGAAAGTCCTGGGAGAGCCACTGAAGGATTTGAGGTCAGGTTGACACAGGAGGTAACAAATAGTGACAAGTGTCATCAGGTATTACCAAGATCTGGTTACAGCACGGGAATGGATTGGAATCTGTGGGACCAGAGATGAGGAGACCAGAAAGGAACAGCAGAGGCTTGGGGATGGAGAGACGTGCTCAAAAGGAAAGTGAGACCTATAGAGGTGGTGTATCTGTTAGTTATTGCCAAAAAAGGCTACATACCAAACCACTCCAAACCCAGTGACTTAAAGCAATAATGGCTGATTGTCATGGACCTCTGGATCAGCCGAGTATTGGTTGATCTTGGCCGGGCTCTGCTGGGCTGCACCTGCCCATGCGTCTGCAGTCGGCGGATCTCAGCTGGGTTTGACAGAGGTGATTTGATCCTGCTCTGTGAATCTCTTATCTTTTTCCTGGGACCAGGGTGGTCTGATGGCAACAGGACCCATATCACAAGGGAACAAGCCAAATCAAGCAAATATTTTATAAGCATTTAATTGTGTCACACTTGCCAATGTCCCATTGGTTATATCATGTGGCTCAACCCAAGAGAAAGGCATAGGAGCTATTTTTCACTTTTTTTTTTTTTTTTGAGGAAGAGCTGCCAAGCCACATGGGAAAGGGCATGGATATGGGGAGGGGTGAAGAATTGGGGACTTTGATGCAATTTCCTGCTCCGGATGAGGATTGGAACAGAAGGACAAAGAAAAAAGAATCCAGGCGCAGTGATGCATGCCTGCATTCTCAGCTACTGGAGAGTCTGAGGCAGGAGGATAGCAGGCTGAAGGGGAGACTGTCTCAAAATAATAAATAAAAAAGGCTGGAGATATAACTCAGGGGTAGAATGCCCTTGGGTTTAATCCCTACTGCAGAAGGAAAGGAAGAAGGGAGGGAGAAAGAGAAGGAGGGAGGAAGAAAGATGAAGGTGCTTTTGTTTGTCTTGTTTTTTTTGGCCAAGAATGTGATGTTTATCAGCCCGGCTGCCTCTAAAGCTTGGATTCATGCCCCTCTAGACTGCACAGCCATGCTCAGCACTATCCACCCTCTTTGGGAACTAAGTCTGAGACAGGGGACCCCTGAGGAACACTGTCCGTATAGCCTGGCCGCCCTGCTCAGGACGTCCTGGGGAAAGAGCCCACCCCCAGGCCCTGTACTCCATCTAGACCTTCCCTGAGCGCCGCCAGCCCTGGCCAGTGGGGTGCGTCCTGCGGACGAGCCTCCACTTCCCTCCCACTCAGCCGTGTTGATTACACATTCTGGAAACGTGTTTCCTCTGTGTGGGCAGAGACCATCACTCGACTGCTTCCGATCCCACAAACAGAAGGGTAGATGGGGAAAGAGGGGTGTGCTCATGGGAGGGAGGAATCGCTGCCTGTCTCCTCCAGGACCCCCACTTTCCCTCTGCATGGGAAGGAGACAATCTCTCTGCAGGGCACCCCTGGGAGGAAGGGAACAGAAACAGCTGGTACCCTGGCCAGCCCACCTGGGTGACGGTGACTCTGGGGAAGTCGTTACTTTTTGGTGGCTCTCCGTTCTCACATCTATACAACAGTAACGTGGATCTGAGGCACATTTAACATTTATGTTAGCAAACACTCATCTGGTGCTTACTAAGCGTCTTTACTGTCTCGAGTACTTTGCCAGTATTAACTCACTTCATGATCACATCAATAGTTCAAAGCATCACCATTTGACAGAGGGGAGGCAGAGACCCAGAGAGCTTAAGTCATTTCTGCAAGGGCACACAGCTAGGGCATGGCAACCCCAGGAAACTAACACGGTGGGGTGAGAAAATCTTGAAATCTTAGAGATGAAGCCCCTCTGGAAAATACCTCTGAGCTGGCAGCCTTCTCACCCCACCCAGATGGAGCCTCCTATCCATCTCAGCCTCCTCTTATGTCTGCCTTCTAGCCACTCGAGCAGGCTGGTGCCAGTCTCCCCAATAGGCTTGGTCCTGAAATACAAACTCCAGGTTTGGGATGGCCGAGTAGAAAGGGGTGAACAGCAGGCTCATTGGGAGGCAGAGACCTTGAGTTCCATGGGGGCTGAGAATTGGATTTTGGGAGTATGGGTGGGAAAGGATTAGAATTCTAAGTAGCTGTGCCCCTAATCCTGGAGCTAGAACATGGTTGCTGGCCACTCTGGGTTGCACGAGGCAGTGTGATACCGGTACAAGGGCATTGAACTTGGGGTCACAGGGGACTGTTGGACCCCAGCACTGTCTCCTCCTGGCTGTGACTTCAGGTCAGTCACTTCCCTTCTTAGCCCCAGCTCCCCCACACCCCCTAATAATACATCCTGCACTGGGCTGTGATGAGGGTTAAATGGGGTGCTATATGTGGAAAGACTTTGGAGAACTGTCGCTGGGTAGAGCAAAAGCCGGGTGGCCACTGGTGCCCGCTACCCCATGGCCAAGTCCCTGGAGCTCTGTCTTGCCCCTCACTTTCTCCAAGCACCAGCCCAGCCTGGCTCATGGTGTGTGCACGGAAGGACTGAACTTCCGCGCCCTTTGCCTGGGTCAGTCCTCAGAAGACTGGGAAGCTTTGTCCTCCATCTCTGACCGCAGGCTTGCCACTCTAGAAGCTGGCCCCACACCCCAGCAGGCCCACAGAGGCAATCCAGGCAAGGTGCCCAACTCCTGCCCCATGCCCAGCTCCCCTCCCTCGCTACTCCTTCTGCTGCCCTGCCCAGCAGCCCCCTGACCATCCCTCCAGACTGTTCCCCCAAAGTTCTTTTGCCAGGGGCTACCTCGAAGCTGACGACACCTGAGAAGGTGGATAAGACCTGAGCTGTAAGTCCATGTTTAATGAAGGTCTCGGGAGGACTTGGAACTCTTTGGGAATTCTCAGATGTGATTCCCTAATTTATCCGATCTGCAGTTAGATAAATCAAGGTAGGTGGTCTGGAGGGGCAGCAAAAGAGGGGGAGTCAGGTGCAGAGGGGATATGGGGGTACAGGAGTCCTCAGGCATGACTCCCTAATCCTCAGGTGTGACTCCCCATTGCTTCATGGATGTCAAGCTAAGATCACAGATGACCTGTCACCCCCGGAGGAAGTTCTTGAACTGCAGGTGACATCTCTGCTCCCCTCCCCCATGGGACCCACCCTCCATCCCTAGAGCACCCTCAGGCTCCACCCTCTTTAGGCAGAGTCCAGAAAAGGAGCCAACCATCCACCAAGCATGTAGACTGGAATATGGTGGAGAGGTTGAGTCAGACTACCTGGCTCGGAATCCTGACTCTCTACTTGCTGTGTGTGCACCCCTGCGCCAGTCACTTCCCGTCTCTGAGCTCATCTGTGAAATGAGCACAGCGCCTGCCTCCCAGCATTGGGTCCAGAACAACCGAGGATGCAGCGACCCTATAAAGGGCCAACAAAGTCAAGTGGGACGTGTCCAGCGTTGGAATCTGACACCTGTGGGTTTGAATCCCTGCCGTCATGTCTAACCCTGGGGCCTCCGACAAGTCCCCCCACCTCCTAAACTGTCATTTCTCTATGAAGTGAGGATAAAGTTGCTCCTGTTTTGGTTTTTTTTTGTTGTTGTTGTTGTTTGTTTGTTTGTTTGTTTTTGAGGATGAAATGAGGCTTGTGGGCACGCGTGGTCATCGGCTCCCTCGGTAGCTCCAGGGCACCTGTCTTTCACCTTTGGACCTTTACCTGTAAGCTCCAGCTGTGGGTTTTGCAGTTCTGCCTGGCTGGCCGCGGGGCCTCCAGATAGCCCTGTCCTTGATCAAAATAAGCCCCTGGCTCTCTGGGCTGCCCAGCTCTGTACCCTAGAGGCCAGATTTCCAGGCCCTGCATCTAAAAGCCCAGAAATCCCCTTGGGATTTTGGCATGGCCAGGGCTGCAGGCAGTGGTGGGGACTCTGAGGCTGGGCAGACATGGCAGATAAACTGCCAGGACCACAGTCACCACAGCCATCTGCTTGGCTGCGTCACGGCCTCTTGGGGACAACGGATTGACAGCTTGTATGGGTTGACTTGGCTGGAAAATGGGCTTGCCGGGGGACAGGGCGATCTGGAGGGGACAGGCTCCCCCGAGGGCCCTGCACAGTGCTGGGTCACCTGGAGGCAGACCTGTTCCCCAGGGAAGGCTGCTGGAGGCTTGATGTCACCGGCCAGGCCCCTCCTCTCCTGGGCAGGAGTCAGCAGAGGCTGC
>PVLC010004270.1:70845-86917 GCA_004027655.1 Graphiurus murinus
TCCTGTTGTGTCTCTGGAGTGCTTGGGTTTCTCTCAGCGCTTCCCTGCTGATTCTGCTGGGCACACTGTACGGGTTTAGGCTCTCCTGTCCCCCAGGCCCCCATTCCAGCCGGGCAACGAAGCAGGCTTGGCCAATGCCGAGCCCAGGGTCCATTCCTAGGGGGACTGGTAACAGCCTAGCGGGGCCAGCGGGCCAAATCTGAGTATGCTCCAGGTCAGCAGGGCTGCACAAACACTTCAGCAAAAGTGACCGCTCTTGGAAACCCAGTGGGGGCTATCTCTCTACCCAGGGCTCTCCTGGGGGCGCTCACCCAGCAGCACAGCTGACACATGAAACCTGCTGGGTTCTTAGAGTCCCTGGGGAGAGGGGACTGAGATCAGGGGTGCTCAGTGTGGAACAGAGAGGGCCTCTTGAAGGAAGTGGTGCTTGCCTGGGTACTTGGAGAAAGCCACAGAGGCTGAGGCTCTGTGAATGGAAGAAACAGAGCAGACAGGGCCAGGGTGCGAGGCCAGGCAGGGCTGGGAGGGGCGAGAGGTCTTGGTCACCTGGTGTCAAGCGCATGACTGTAAAGGGGCAGACAGGCCAGGGTCAGACGGGGAGAGGAATGAACACCACTGGGCCACTGGGTGCTGCTGGGTGCCAGGCTCCATGCTGGGGGTCAGGTCTCTGTCCTCAGGAGCTTGCAGTCTCAAGTGGGGTGATAACAGTAGTCACTTCCCAAACTTATGTCACCACCGTTCCCATGAGAAAGGCTCTTGAGTTTGAGGTCTTTGGAAGAGCCCAGTGGTGATGGTCCATGGCACGGAAGGAGGCCGCACCGGGGGTGCACATCCATGAGTCTCCTGCTGGTGCGCTGGGGCAGGGCGGGGGCAGAGAGAGTTGGCAGAGGAGGAAGATCTGAGAGGGGATCTTGAGGAATTTTCACCTCTAGAGTCCTGTCACTATCCCACGGTAGTCCTGGACCCGAAGATGAGCTTGCAAAATTGGCAGAGAATGGGCAACTGGATGGGGGACCAGTACCTGGTTTATGCCCGCCTTGTGCCATGCTTTCACCAGGATCCTTCCCAGGGTGTTTGATTCAATCCCCACTCCACAGATGATGGAGGGGGATTGGGGAGATCCCCAAGAGCTGGATTTAAGGGCACCGAGCAAATGGCAGAAGCATTTTCCCAGGGATAAAGCCAGACACGTTGACGGGCTCACCCAGCATTTCCTGAGCCCGTGCTACAGGCCGGGTGCACCTGAGAGATGGAAGTGGCGAGGATCTCGGTCCTACCTGCAGAGGAGACATTGGGACCACTTCATGGGTGGCAATTATCACAGCTGAGTGAAGCTCTGTCCTAGGGGGCTCAGCAGACGGACCAGGACAGGCTTCTCGGAGGAGGCAGGACCTGAACTGACCCAGCAGGATAGGAAGGTTTACAAGCTGAGCTGGGAGGAATGGGGAGCATTGGCCAGGGCAGGGAATTGGAGTTCACAGGGTGGGGGTGGGGGTGCTGGGGAAAAGCAAATATCCTGGGGAGCCTGGAATGCAAGGTGGGAGCCAGAGGGTGCTATGGGGTCAGGCTGCAAAGGTGGGTCGGGTGATCACCGGGGAGCCAGCTGTGTTTGTCAGGAAGGACTGGGCAGGTCGCAGAGCAGGGGAGGGAGCAGGGCCTCAGGAAGAAATGAGCAACCCTGAGCAATTTCCCCTCTTGACTCTTCACTTGAGTTCCAGCTCCAATCTGAAAACCCTTTGCTGGATGCTGGGCTGTGACTGTCCCTGAGGGTGGGGGAGGGGTGCCGCTTCTCTCCTTCCTTTTACCACGCTGGGGCTCAAAGTGCTGCACCCGGGCACTGCCAAGAGGTTCTTTCTGTGGAACAAGGGTGGAGACAGCAACAGTTGGAGACCTGGAACAGAGGGTCCTAGCACAGTCTAGAACGGGCCATGGGTAGGGGCAGGGGTGGGTCTACCAGGTTTGCCATTGTATCCCCGCTTCCTCGTGCAGACCCCGTGGAAGGGGCTGCCTAAGCGACAGCTGAGACTGCACAGAGGGAAGAACATTCATGCACTGACCACTTCTAAAAGCGGTCCCTGCATAAGCATCAGGCTTGGCTCAAGGCCGGTGTCAATCCCTGCCCTTCGCTCAACATCTGTCCATTGGTTTCTCCGTGGCTGGCGGGTAGGGGAAGCCACGGCCAAGCAAAGCTAAAGGATTGCACGGTGGAACTGAAATCTTGTGAAAGTTGTGGGCTTGAGTGAGGCCAGTGGAGGTGGACAGTGGAGGGCTCTGCTGGTGCCACACAATGTCACAGACGAACAGGAACCTGGCAGGGCAATGAATGACAGAAGAGAGCATTGACAACAGTGAGTTCATGAGGCAACTTTAACCTTATGCTACAAGAGTGAAGCATGCTTTAAAAGTCCTGTCATGCTGCTGTATCATTTTGTTCCAAGTATCCAGTATCAACACCCCCCAAAAAAAAACCCAGTCACTACTTCATTTGTTCTTTGTTCATTGAAAGTTGTAGCACATGGTTGCAATCATCATCTTATTCCAGTCCAACGTAAGATTCTGTTTTCTGTTTGCACACCTGTTATCCCAGTACTCGGGAGGCTGAGACAGGAGGATCACTGGTTCAAGGACAGCCTCAGCCACTGAGCGAGACCCTTAGCAACTTAGCGAGACCCTGTTTCAAAATAAAAGATAAAAAGGGCTGGGGGTATAGCTCAGAGGTAGAACACCTCTGGGTTCAATCTCTAGCATCAAAAAAAATACTTTTTTACTTTCATATTTTTAGTTCCATTTTTCAAAACAGAATCCCAGTCAAAAAATTTCCCCACCATTTCCTGCGCAATTTTGGTCCTTGGCTTAATGCAATTTTGGTCCCTGGCTTAAGTGCATTAGTTTACACTGCCCTTTTTCTGGTCCAATTACTGAGACAGGAAGAACACAGAGATCTTCCATGTAGTCAGGGTTTAATATTTGTAGCGAACGAAGGACTCTGGAGCCCCTTCAGGTGTCTTGCTTCTGCCTCACCTCAGGTCATTAATTCATTTATTCAACATTTAATGAGCACCTGCTGGTGGCCAGGTACTCTCCTGTGCACTGGGGACCCCGCTGTTGATAAAATACACAAGAATCTCTACCTTCAAGGAGCTTACAGTCTGGTGGACCCCTGGACCAATCTCTCTTCCTTCCTCTTACTCTCTTTCTAGGACTGTGGCTTCTGTCCCTGGGGCCACGAGATCATCTTTTCTTTTCTTTCTTTCTTTTTTTTTTTTTTTTTTTTCTTTTCGGTACTGGGGATGGAACCTGGGGGCATTCTACCTCTGAGCTACACCCCCAGCCCTATTTTTTTTATTCTTTATTTCTGAAACAGGGTCTCACTAAGTTGCGGAGTGCCTCACTAGGTAGCTGAGGCTGGCCGAGAACCCGGATCCTCCGGTCTCAGCCTCCCAAATGCTGGGATTACAAGTGTGCGCCACCACGCCTGGCTCCATATCCGCTTTTCTATTATGCCGCAGTGACAAATGGCAGAATTTTAATTTCTGCCCACTCTGCTCGTGCAGAGCAGGTCACAGATGTCATCATGCAATGACATCACTCCTAGATCCAGGTGAACGGAGGCTCCTTGTGGCCTGTGCCTCCATGGTCACTGTGGCAGGAAGCAGGACATGACCAGGAACATCCTGGCTTTTAAATCTTTCACACAGAAGTGACACACTGCACCCACACTTTCAGTGGCCACAGAAAGGCAGCCATCAGGCCTTCAAGGGGACAAAGATGTGCAGGCTTCTGTGTGCCCAGAGGAGGAGATCTATCCAATAGCACGGCGATGACATGTGGCTTAATCAAGAAAAGGGTATCAAAGCTAGGTGTGGTGGTATACATCTGTAATCCCAATACTTGAGAGGCTGAGACAGGAGTATCGCAGGTTCAAAGCCAGCCTCAGCAACTTAGTGAGACCCTGTTTCAAAATTAAAAAAATAAAATAAAATAGGGCTGGGGGTATAGCTCAGGGCTAGAATGACCCTAGGGTTCAATCCTCAGTACCAAAAAAAGAGGGGGAGAGCTTCAAAGCCTTGATCAGAACACTAACAGGAAATAGAGAGGAAAGGTCACCTTGGGTTGAACCCTTTGGAGGATCTTAGCCTCCACCTGAGATCACCGGCACTCAGCTCCGACCAGCAGACCAGAATATCCTCGTGGGATTCGGCACCTGCCTCTCTCAAGTTCTAGCTTGGCAAAGTAGCAGGTTCGTTGTAACACAAAACTCTGTTCCCCTGTGTCACCTCTCTGAGTCTCAATCTCCTGATCCTTAAGATGGGGATAACGGTCTTTATTTTGCCCCTCCCGCTAGAGCTCTAATTCATTCATGAATGTGAGCATGTTTTGATTATAAATGGCTCTGCATGAGGCATGGATGCTAATTATTGTTATTTTTTTATTACTCAGTAATGAATTTGAAAGCATTAATTGGTCAGGGGCCGGAACCCCCTCATGACTCTTAATTCTATCATTATCATTTTGAACTGCTGAAGATTTCTAAGACATCCTGCTCCTGAGAGATTTCTCACAAGCCTTTGGGGAGGCCCAGGCTTAACCAACTCTGTCCCCTCGTCCCACTGTTCCCTACACAGGACAAAGCTGCCCCCCCAAATCAGCTAGGCACTGTGTGTAGTACGTCCTACATCCTACTTCACTTTCTCATACTGGTGCAACGTGGCAGGCTCTGCCGCTGTGCCCTTTGCACAGATCAGAAAACTGAGGCTCAGTGGCACAAGTTGGAGCCTGGCTTTGGGTCTGACTCCACTGGGATTCCGGGTACTGAGCTCTTGGTGCCCACGCTGGCTGCTTCCTCTCTCAGCCTGAGTGCCCCTGCTCGGTTTAGTCTCTGTGGCTGACAACCCCAGTTTTTACCTCAGACTGTCAAAGAGAGGGCTTCGCTCTTGCTCGTGTGGGTAAGAGATCCCATCACTTGTGGCTTTTGCTGTGGCATAGGTAAATGCAGAGGCACCAGGTTGGCACTGCCAGGGTACAATTCCCAGACCATCGCTTCCTAGCTTTCTGGTCCTGGGCAGGTGTCTTATTCTCGCTTGTATTCCCTTGGATCATCTGTTTTTAAAAAATGCACTTATAGGGTCCAGAGGAATCAGTTACGTAGTCCTAAGCCTAAGTGATGAAGTCCCTCTTCAGGTTCTTCATTCTGCAAATAAATATCAAGGAGGCAATAAAGCCTGCTGGTTAAGAGCTCAATCGCCAAAGCCAGAGTCCAAACCCCAGCTTGGCCACTTCCAAGGTGTCAGCTCAGGCAAGAGCCTCAGTTTTCTCATCTACTTCCCAGAGTTATCCCGAAGGTTACCTGAACCAATTCAGGAAAAGTATTTCAGATAGTACCTAGCATATACTAATTGCTCAATAGGAATTAGTTGGTTTAAAAATTGTTGTTGTTGTTTATTGTTGTTTACTGTTCCAGGCACTGCTCTATATGCTGGGGAATAGAACAAGGAACAAGCACAGCTTTGGTCCCTCCCCGTGGGGCTCACATTCTCAGGGGCGCTGGGCAAAGACAGACACTAGAGCAGTAACCCACCAATCTTTATGTTCCATCGCTGTGCTGTGTAGCAATGTGTGACAGCAGGGTCCCAGTCTGGGGTCCACATGGAGTGGGTGGCAGGGCTGGCATGCAGGCCTGGGGACCTTAATTTCCTGTCCAGTGCCCTTTGCCACCCACACAGCCTCTCTGAGCCATATGAGGGACAGTAGGTGTGGGGGAGGAGCCTCAGAGCTTGGCACAGACTGATCTGGGACCTAAAGGGCAGCTAAGACAAGGAGTATGTTCTTCTGCCAGCTCCTGGGCTGGAACCCTAGGGTGCCTGGGTGCAGATAGGAGGGCTGTGGGCAGCCATGGGCACTCTGGGGAAAGGCCCAAAACTCAGATGCCCAGATACAGTCTAAGTGGATGGGAATGGAGGACATCCTAAAGAGAAGAGGACCACAAACTGGACTGAGCATCCTACACCAGCATCTCACCTGTAATCCTCACGGTAACCCTGGCAACGAAGCCACCTATTCACCTGCCCATTACACAGAGGATGAAACAGGTTTTCAAAGACACTCCCAATGGGAGAGCATTGGAAAAGGAAGAAAAAGACAGATTCCAGAAGTAGAAATTCTCTCCCCTGACTGTCATTTCCCCACTTAGAAGTATTTGGGGAGGGCACAGGTCAAGGGTCACTCTGTACTCTCCCTAGGCACACCACTCGTAAGAAGACAGTTCTAGAAGGTTGTTCCAGAACAGCCCTCCCTCTGCTCCATGGCCCCACGAGCTCCTCTGCAGATGCGCAGGGGTGAAGATGGAAGCTACATGGGGAATCCATGCAGTGCCCACCTTCAAGTGCACCCCTGGACAGGTGGTGCAAGCTGAATTGTATAAACAGAATCCAACTTTCCCAGCAATGTGCTGGAGTGTCCCTGGGCCCCCGGGCACGGGCACCCATCTATCTGCGGCCAGCACCCCGCTGCATGTTATAAACCACAGAAACCCCACAGACGGCCCCATTAGGTGGAGTTCTCACAGTCGGGGGACCTATTTCTCCCTTCCTCAGCCAGCCCCGAAGCTGCTTTTAGTAGGACACCTCTGAAACCAGGGGCAGCTTGGGCCTCAGCCTCCTCGGAGCTGACTGTCCAGGACCTCCACTCTGGCCGGACTCCAGGTCCCTCAGGCAGCCTAAGGGCACTAAGCACTGAGCAGCCTGGCTACTCCTCCACCCCCAGGGCAGACCGCAGCTCCCTCCGGGATGAGTCCTACGGGCTGTGGGCTGAAATAGAGGGATTGCCCCACTGTCTGATTCTTCAAATGAACCCAGAGCTAAGGCCTGTTCCCACCCCCTGACCCATTCCCTCCTATTCATTTCTTCACTCATTCATTCATTCATTCATCAAATAGGGCACATGCCATCCATTCTTGTTGCATATCAGCTATGGGCCGATTGGGGAGAGAGAGAGAGTTCCTCCCCCAGATCTGGGCACTAACAGCTCCAGACTGGGTGGGTGGGGAACGGACCCAGGCCTAAGGGCAGGGGCAGGTCCATCTTGCTCCCTGCTGTAGCCCAGGCCTAGCAGGTGTCTGGCACACAGTAGGTGTTTCATGTGCACCCAAACATGGATGATGGGATAGATAGCATGGGAGAGGTCTGCAAGAGGGGAGAGGATCTTATGCTGGGTGGGACCTGCAGGGCCCCCTGGGGTGCGGTTTGGGGGGTCTTATGCAAGGCAGGTCTTATGCACCTTCCTGGAGGTGGCGGCCTTTGAGCTGGGCCTGGAGGGAGGGTAAGGTTTACTCCAGGGAGCCCTGGAGGCACATTCCCTGCAAAGCCAGCAGCATGAGAGGTGGTGTGGAGGAAGAGCCAGAGGCCTCTGCCAGCTGCAACGTGATTGGGGGGTCAGATCATGGATTTGTTACCAGAATGTGAGAACCCCAGGATTCTAGAAGCTTAGAACAATCAGACCAGATGGGAGATGGCGCCCATCTGGGTGCCATCCCATGAGAGTGTGGGTGCTGGTCTGTGCGTGGGGCTCCGGCTCCAGGAGAGCACAGACTTCCTTGAGGGATTATAGATGGGGAGAAAGACAAGGGCCCCCAGCCCAAGGTAAGTGGGTGGGGAGCAGGCCCCCCGGTGCTGGGCGCACTCACTGTCTGTCTCACTCAGGCCCAGCTAAGGCCACTCAGCAGTGGGACCCCGACTCTCTGCAGCAGGATCTCGGAGCAGCTGCCAGGCAAGGGCCAGAGGCTTCTGGAATGGCTTCCCAGGTGGAGGGAGCAGAGCCGTCATGTTGTAGCTGGGTCACCAGCAGAGTAGACATGCAAGGGGACAGAGCCAGAGCCCAAAGGTCACTAGACCAACACTCGGGCAGGAGCCTGTGGGACCTTCCAGGCTCTGCAGGCCTAGGAGGTTACAGGCCTTGCTCAAGGCCACACCATACAGAGCAGTGGGCCAGTTACTCAGGAAGGAGCCATCGGGGACTCTAGCCCCAAGTAGGACACCAGGGACTGGGATTCAGCCACCACCCCCGGCAAGTTGCTGCCTTTCCAGGTTCTTTGGGGAAAGCAGACATCCCCAGACAAAGTGGGCACCGGGCCCTTCTCCTTGACATCCAGAGCCTTGATTCTAGTGATCCCGCCCTGTCTTGATGAGCGGGGACAAGCCGGCCAGGGACTCTTCCCCTTCTCCCTTCCCACACCTCCTTGCCTCTCCTGTGCTTGGTGCAGACTGGGAGGCAGCCTGGGGAGGGAAGGAGCAGGCTCTGGAGGTGAGGATGGTTCCCATTATCCGGGCTGTGTGACACTGGCCGGACTTCCACTGTGATCCTGCAAAGTAGGGCAATGACCACAAGGCCCAAGGACCTGGCAGGTGCCGCCTCTGGAGTCCTCCCCTGGACCCAGCCCTGTGCAGGAGGCTGGGACTCGGGCAGAGGAGCACACCCAATGCTCTTACAGAACACACCACCCTGCGGGGACACACCATCACCCTTCAGGCTGTGCAGGGAGCAGCTGACAGGTGGGGGACGTCGAGGCAGCTTCCTAGAGGAGGTGACAACAGAACCAGGGTTTGTGTGATGAACAGGACCTTGAAGGCAGAAGAGGAGGCAGCAATCACCCCAGGAAAAGCCTCCAGGATGGGAAAGACCCTGACCTGCTCAGGCTGTGGTGAGAAGGTCACCAGGAAGGTGAACATGCAGGACGTGGTAGGAGGTGACACCGGACAGAGATGGGGACCCAGGGGGAAGAGCCTCGAATGCCATGCTAGGAGTTTGACTTGCCCTGCTGGACAAAAGCAATAGAAGTCATTAGGTTTAGCGGGGGTGTAACAGGTGGTGTGTGTGTGTGTGTGTGTGTGTGTGTGTGTGTGTGTGTGTGTGTGTGTCCATATACATGCACGTGTGTAGGGGCAGAGAGAAAACAGCCTGAGGGTAGAAGAACCAGTGAGGTGATGGTAGAAATGGTCCAGGGAGAGTAATGGCACATTGAGGATGGAGAAAGAGAAATTTCAAGAGAACACTTGGGCAGAAGCATCAATGCCAATGCGGGAGGTAGTGGAACCTCGTGGTTAAGCACGTGGGCTCTGGGGCGTCTTCTGCTTGGGTTAAGTCCCAGCCCTATCACTTACTGGCTTGTGGTCTTAGGCAAGTTCCTTCACCTCTCTGGGACCTGGTGTTTTGTTTTGTTTTGTTTTAATCTATAAAGTAGGAATAGCAAGAGTGCCCGCCTCTGAGAGGTGTTTCAACTTGTATGTGCAGAGCACTTGGGGTGGGTTTCATCTATACGGCAAACATATTTTGAGTGCCTCCTGTGTACCCGGCACTATTTTGTGGGTAGTGGAGGTAGCAGTGACCAAACCAAAACAAAATCCTCATGGAATTCTGCTCTAGAGGGGTGGGGAGACGTGTTAAGCGGGATATATAAACAGAATACACATTCTGTCAGGTGTCAATCAGGGCTAAGGGAAAAACAAAGGCAGGGAGGCTAGGACGTGTTGGGAGATTGTGACTTTAAGACGCACGGAGCAAGAAGCTTGGGAGGGAGAGCTGTCATCGATAGGGCAGAAGTTCCAGGCACGAGAGTGGAAACTGAGGCTGAGCTTCAAAGAAGCTAAGGTTACTGACCTGCAAGACGTCAACAGATAAATACCCAGGGAACCAATACACGGTTGCCATGCCCACGGAGGCTAACAACCCAGGACAGTTGGGAACCAGGTGCCAAGTGAAGGTTCTAAAGGAAAGGCGTGACCAGGACCCTGGAGGCGGCGAGCAACTCGGGATGGGCCACTGAGGGGCATCGCGGCTCCAACGAGGTCTTAGAGAAGGACTTAAGAGTAGTGGTCTCTATGGGTATACGCACGGCATAAATAAATAAGCCTATGGGAGAAAATAGAAGAGTAATGGTCTTAGCTAGACAGCAAGGAGGCTACCTTCTCCCCGTTCCAAGGAGTGGTCAAGATAAGCAGCCTCTACCGGAGAGGATGCAGGGGAGCTGGTCCTCAGGCAGGGGTGCAGTGCAGGGTGCAGGGGCCCCGCTGGCCACAGTGCTGGTTGCAGAGGACGATGCTGTGGGAGATCTGACGGCACAGGGGCCCAGAATGACAGAGCATGCCCTGTAGTCTGTAACAAGATGGGGTGGGGGGGCTTTGTGCAGGCGGGGAAGATAGATAAATACTGGAATGAGAGGTTAATGACTTTAGCCCCCAAGGTTCCTCAGGGGAGTCTCCGGGTCCGGCGGCCAGGGGACTCTCTCCCTCAGCTGGACCCTGGAAACCGCAGGATCGGCCAGCCTCGCGCTGTGATTGTAAATGGATTCATTCATTCAATAGATACTCATTCATCACCAGCTAGGAGTGCAAGCAGGATTCGAGGCCCTTGATATTTACCCGTGACAAAATCAAGGCCCAGTCCCTGTCCTTGTGGAGGGCAGCAAACACAATAAATATTTATGTACAATGTGCTGCTGATACCTGCTCTGGGAAAGGAGAAGAGAGGAGGATGAGGAGAAGGTAGGGGAGGGATGGCGAGATTCAAGCCCGTCTTAAAGGCAGGCCTCTCTGGGATGCACCATCTGAGAGAAGACCTGAGGGGAGAGAGAGCAGGCCAGGTGGAGATCTACAACGAGCAGAAACAGCCAGGGTCAAAGACCAGAGGCTGAAGCGCTAGAGAGGAGATGTCTGGGGGGGTCAGTGAGTAGGGACTTGAGGGACATGGAGAGAGAGTCAGGGGGGTGATCCGTGGGGTCATAGGACCAGTCCTGCCTCCGGAGCACCACCAGCTGCTCTTTGGGGAGAGACCGTAGGGGAAGTGACAAGAAGGGGTCAGATTCTGCACCTGCAGCGTTATTTACTGTCAGCCTCTCCCACGAGTGTCCGTACTCTCACCTGCCGGATTCCCCCCGGTATCCGGGCACCAAGTGGGAGCAACTGATGCTCATTCATTGATTCATTTCACTGTACAAATATTGATGGAGCCAGGCATAAATATAAACAATGCCCCGGCCAGAAGGACAGCCATCATCAGGGAGCTACACCTCCAGCCTTATTTTATTTATTTATTTTTTTATCTTGAAATAAGGTCTCCTAAGTTACCCCATGCTGCCCTCCAACCTGCAATCTTCTTTCTCTGGTACTGGGATTGTGGGCACGCGCCCCCACACCCGGCTTAGGGGGCCCCCCATCCCCATCTCATCCCCTTTCGGTTTTCTCTTCCCTCTCCCGACCTTTTCCAGTTTGACTCCGTAAAAGTCAAAGAACTGGGCAGACAGGTGGTATGGCAGACCACAGAAGGAGGCAGAAGGGGCACACATAGGGACATTGCTTCTGACACACTAACCTGCCCCCTCACACCAGACACCAGGCCAAGGTCTCACACACCCACCTGGCTCCTCAGGGAGAAAGTCCTACACAGGCACCCCTTGTACCCGCATATCTTTCAGACACCCCAAACTCGCATCCCAGAACTGGACACATCTCTGGAGGTCTCAACGACCTCCTCTGCAGGAGAATAACACCTCGGAAGGTTTTGCGAGAATTAAGTGAGATAATAGATGTGCCGGGCATGTTTTCATTGCTTAGCAAATTCTAGCTGTTTTTACTACGTCTCTCCCCATTCCCAAGTTTCCTCTGTTGCTAGATTACAAATTCTCTGAGGTTGGGCTGTGTCTTATATTTGTATCCCCAGTAGCTCATTCAGGGCCTGGTATACCGTAGGCACTTATAGATGCTGGATGAACTGATGACAAAGATGCATGAAGTAGGCCCCTCCAGATTTAAAGTTAACTCTCACCCCAAGGTTCTGGCATTCTTAAAGCGTCAGTGTGGGAGAGTCTGGCCGTTGCTGGCAGATGTCTTGCATCCAGACCCCACTCCCCGGGTGAGGGCGGTGTGGGAGGACCGAGCTGGACAAGATGTCCTCGGCTCCACCCCATGGTGGATTGAAGCTCAAGTCCAAGTTTACTGCCCATCTGAGGACCGGTCCCTGGAGCTGCATTCCCCAGTCAGCATTCAGGACAGAAGTGAACCAGGGTAAGAGAGAAGAGGGAGGGAAGGAGAGTGTCAGGAGAGGTGGCGGGGTCAGGGAATGACCGCCACCATCTTGTTCGGCCCCCTGGGAGGAGCCAGGCTTTGCTCTGGCCACCAGGACAGAGAACTCCTGAGCGTAGACACTGGGGATCCAGCCGCTTCCTCCTGGCTCCTTATCTGCCTCCAGTTATCAGTCAGCCTGTCAGGAGATAAACCTCGCTCAGCTGTGTGGGCCGGAGCCCCAAGGGAGAACATAATTAAAAAAGCACTGCTGAGCCCAGAGTGGTGGCACATGCCTGTAATCCCAGTACTTGGGAGGCCGAGACAAGAGGATTGCAGGTTCAAGACCAGCTTGGGCAACTTAGTGAGGCCCTCCACACCTTAGTGAAACTCTGTTTCAAAATTAAAAGGATAAAATAGGGCTGAGGGTGTAGCCCTGATTCAATCCCCAGTCTCTCCCCGCCCCCCCCCCCAAAAAAGATCCCACTGGCCTAGTGGAAGCAGGGGTGCACCTGGGGATCTTAGCAGGGCCATGAAGAGGACAGAGAGGGAAAGAACGTTTTTCTTTGAGGAAGTAACCAGTGCTCATTGCACAGCCTTGCAAATGGATGGTCGCAGCTACCAGGCCGTGGAAACGTGGCCTGGCTCATATACCAGAGAATCTGCCCTTGGACCTGTGTGCCAAAGCCCTTCATGAGGCTTTGCTTCATACCCTCAGCCCTCAAAGGAGTGTGACCACTCAAATGAGGGGACCTCAGGAGCCCCAGAGAGAACAGAGACACTGTCCTGAGAGCCCCCGAGGCCTTTGTATGGGGAGGATGAAAACCACGTGTTCTTTCATTCAGTCAGTCAGCTCTGAGGCTCAAAGAGAAGCCGAGCCCGACGTGACCCATGTCCACATCCGTCCAGTGTGTGCTGGACAATGATAAAAGGCAGTGACGGACAATGATACAATAACCTCACAGGACCAAACGCAGCACAATCAATTGATAGAAATACACTGCCTCCGGGGGAGGGGGCCCGGGGTGCTGGCACAGGTGGTCTGGCCTCCCTGACACAGAGGGATGAGGAGGAGGTTACTAGAGAAAGGACGGGTGTGGGGTGAGCCTTCCGGTCCAGTGGCAAGCACAGAGGAAGAGAGCCAGACACATTCAAGGACTGGAAGCCACAGAGACCCACAGAGCATATTTGGGAAGCACAAAGATGATGACTGAGGAGGCAAGACCAGGGTGGCTACACGAGGGTGGGTGTAGCCTTAAGAGTTTAAATCTAGCCAGGTATGGCGGTGCATGCCTGTTATCCCAGTACTTAAGAGGCTGAGACAGGAGGATCGAAGTTTCGAGGCCAGCCTCTGCAACTTAGCAAGACCCTCAGTAATTTAGGGAGAGCTTGTTTCAAAACAAAAAGTAAAAAAGGGCTGAGGGTGTAGCTCAAAGGTAGAACACCCCTGGGTTCAATCCCCAGTACCACAAAAAAGAAAAAAAAAGTTTCAGTCTGAAGCTGTCGGTTGGTGGGTGGTGGGGGTGGTGGGGTCGTGCCCCTTTGTGTGCTGGGATGTTCCTCTGGTCACTGGTGGAGAATGGATTCCAGTGGAGAGAAGCAGATTCAAAAGGCCGATGGTTGCTGAGGTCCAGGCAGAAATAGTGATGACTTGGGACCAGGTGCTGGTGATAGCCAAGCAAAGACGTTTAGGAATGCAAAGGCTTCTGCAAGAGAAATCAGCGTTACCATGCAGGGGCAACAGGAAAAGCTTTACCCTGAATGTGCTCCACAAATACTTGAGTCAGGTTGGCAAGGAAAACAAGTTTATTATAAGCCAGGTTTCAGGAAAGATTTTTCTGTCTCAAATCTCCATCTTTGGAAGGCTCAGGGGCCAGGGATGGTTTTAGAAGAGAAAAGAAGGCACCTGTAATCCCAGTACTTGGAAGGTTGAAGCAGGAGTATTGCAGGATTGAGGCCAGTGTGATGTAACTTAACAACATCCTGCCTCAAAATAAAAAAGAGGGAGGCAGGTGTGGTGGCACACACCTGTAATCCCAGTACTTGGGAGGCTGAGGCAGGAGGATAGCTGGTTCAAGAAGAGCCTCAGCAAGTAGCGAGATTCTCATCAACCTAGCAAGACCCTGTTTCAAAATAAAAATAAAATAGGGCTGGGAGTATAGTTTAGAGGTAGAACGCCCCTGAGTTCTATCCTCAGTACCAATAAAATAAAATTTAAAATGAATAAAACAGGGTTGGGAGGGGGCCAGGCATGGTAGTATATGCCTGTAATCCCAGGATTTGGGAGGCTGAGACAGGAGGCTCTTGGTTTCGAGGACCAGTCTCAGCAACTTAGTGAGAACCTGTTTCAAACTAAAAAAGGGCTGAATATGTATCTCAGAGTTAGAATGTCCCTGGGTTCCATCCCCAGTATGAGAGAGAGAAGGAAAGAGAGAGAGAGAGAGAGAGAGAGAGAGAGAGAGAGAGAGAGAGAGAGAGAGGCAAAGACCCAGTGGGACAAGATGTAGGTGATACACATAAGTAAATTTCGCTGGGCTGTGTGAATCAGAAACATGTCAGTCTCAGGTGCCCAGCCCTTCCGGCCACAGAGAACAGCCTTCAGCCTCTACTCTCAGTACAAAGAAATACAGGATGCTGAAAACATTATCAGGAAGTTGTCCTTAATTCCAGAGCAAGTCTAACCAGGCCTGGTGATGGATTGATCAGGTGCCGGGCAGGACTCCCAGGGTGTTGGCCTGCGCACCTGGAGGGACGGCGGCTGCCCTCGGATCCTCTGCAGTCAGAGGAGAGGGGACTTGGTGACCTTACCCAGTACCCTCACTGTGCAGAGGAAACCTGAGGCTCAAGGATCATGGGACCCACAAAGTGATAAGTCCTGGTCTCCCGTCCCAGCAGGGATCATGGGGACAATTCCAGGTGGAACAGGAAGCTACTTCTGCTCTAGCTAAATCTGACTCCCAGCCTGCTTCAGTTTCTCTGTCTGTGAAATGGAAAGAGAGACAGTGGCCACTTCTCTGGGGGACGATTGGTGGTTATCCTGGACTCACCGACTGAGAAGTTGGGAAAGTGTAGAGAACGGGGTTCTGGTTGCCTGGGGGTGTGAAATGGGAGAAGTGGGTCGGGAGGGATGGGGGACCCCGCTCCATCTCCTGTTCCCCCATCTCCTGCAGGCCCTGAAGGCTGAGTAGCCGCGCCATGCCTGGCCTGCTGAACTGCGTCACGGGCGCCGCCCTGCCCCTCACCGCCTCGGATGTCACCTCCTTCGTCAGTGGCTATGCCCTGGGCCTGACCGCCTCCCTCACCTACGGCAACCTGGAAGCCCAGCCCTTCCAGGGTAAGAACCCCTGTTGGGGTGTCCCCAGGGCCACGTCCCCCTCTATGCTGAGTCCCTCTCCTGACATTCCATTCACTAAATGATTGACACTGGGCAAGTCAGGCCACCTCTCTCTCTCTCTCTCTCTCTCTCTCTCTCTCTCTCTCTCTCTCTCTCCGCCTTTATTGGTGCATTATAGTCTCACATCATAATGTGAATCATGTTGATAGTGACATACATGCACACAGCACTTGGTGCCCCCCCACCCCAGCTGCCTCCCCATCTCCCTCCTCCTCTTTCTTTTCTTCTTTCTTTCTCTCTTTATTTCTTCCTCTCTTTCTTTCTTGCCATTCCTTTCCCTTCCCTTCCTTCCTTTTCTTTTATTTCCCTTTCATTTCTTCCCCTCCACCTTTCTTTCTTTCTTATCGGGCGCCCCAGGCTGAACCTTCAGCCATGAGGCCCCAATAAAAGACGCCGGCTAAATGCTACTGGTTCGAACCTCTTTTATTATATCTCTCTCTTTCTGGGATCAAAGGTTTTGCACACACGATAACAAACACAGTGCTGAGGTCGTCTTTCCAAATAGTGCTTTTCCTACAGACTTCCAATAACCCCTCTCTCTAGCAACCCATCTTCCACTAGCAATCCACAATCTTTCTTCCCAAGACTTCCCCAGCAACCCGGCCAACCTCTTCCCAACCGCTTCTTC
>PVLC010004271.1:0-34061 GCA_004027655.1 Graphiurus murinus
CGCGAACCCAGATCCTCCAGTCTCAGCCTCCCAAATGCTGGGATTACAAGCATGCGTCAGCACGCCAGGCTCCTATTTTATTTTTATTTTGAAATGGTCTTGAGCCGGGCGTGGTGGCGCATGCTTGTAATCCCAGCATTCGGGAGGCTGAGACTGGAGGATCCGGGTTCGCGGTCAGCCTCAGCTACCTAGTGAGGCACTCCGCAACTTAGTGAGACTCGGTTTCAAAATAAAGAATAAAAAATAGGGCTTGGGGGTATAGCTTGGAGGTAGAATGCCTCTGAGTTCAATCCCCAGTACCGCAAAAAAAAAAAAAAAAAAAAAGAAAAAGAAAAAAAGAAATGGTCTTGATAAAAGTCTCACTAGTTGATGAGGCTGTCCTTGAACCTACAAAGATCTTTTTATCAATTAGAAAGAAATGTGTAGTATTGAAGAACTGATTAAATAAATTATGACATATGCAGTTGATGTTAACAAAGTTATATATTCTTTAAAAAGCCTCTTGAAAAAAAATTTTAAGAATGTTGGTAAATGCTTGTGAAAAGTTGTTAAATAGATAAGTACTTCACAAAATCATATATGGTAATCACTTGGCAAGAAAGTACATATATAACATAAAATATAAAGTTTATACAAATGAAATTTGTATATAATGACTAGAAGGATAAAAACCAAGATGTTAATAGTAGCTACTTCTGTTTTGTGAGATTAGAGTGACTTTTGCTTTCTTCTTTTTGTTTTAAGAATTTTATCAATAAAATATATTTCTCAAAGGATAATAATTGCTATATTATGACTTGAGAAAGTTTGCTAAACTACATGATTTAGAGGCTACCACTTGTTCTGAGTCTTTCTATAATTTTGTTTTTGAATAGTGATTAGCAAACCATGGCCCTGCTCTCTGATTTTATAAATAAAATTATTTTCTGGGACAGAGCCATGTTCCTTCATTTAGATAATGTCCATGGCTATTTTCATGCTGTAATGGCAGAGCTGAGTAGTTAGGATAAAGACTGAATACAAAAAAGTATTTATCTGACCCTTTACAGAAAAAGCTTCCTGACTCCTATTTCTAGAATGTTGAGTTGGAAATGTCTACCATTTAAAATAACACACGAATTCAGTGAAAATGTAGTTTAATATTAACATATCACATGCCTAAACTTCTTTAAATGCCTTAACTTCTTTAAAGATTGGTTCTTTATTGTAACAAATTGGGTGACGAGCAAATCCATGGGTCCTGGAAAGATTAATATCCAAGTTGACTGTTTCATAGATGAACAGAGAAGCTGAAGTCTAGTGGGGACCTTAGAATCTTGGGCCTTGTGAACCACCCACTGTTATTTCCCATCTCATTTTTGTGGGAAATGGAAGGTGTGAACAGTTAATCCACTTTCCAACTGAAGGTGCAATGTTGCATTTGTTTCATGAACACATACGTATTGCATGAGGTGTTTTGTGGGTTGCTGCAAGAAGAAGCATGAGGAGTCCCTGTCCTTAAGATGCAAGGAGAAATACAACAGAGAGGGCTGCACATTCTGACTAAGAGCAGTACAGGTCCGTAGGGCACAGGAAGGACATCGCAGGTCTGAGGAAACGTGAGGAGCTCTGGGTATTTGGAAAGATGAAGAATATGAGTCAATTTCTGAAAGAATTGAGTGAGGGTTTTGTACTTATTTTGACCATGATCTTTTATTTCACTCTGTTTTGCAATTATTTTTTCATCTAGGATTTTAATGACTAGAAGCAGAAAGATTTTAGCTTAAAAATAGCATTGGAAGCCTTCAAGCATATTCAACTTTGGTCCATGTTTTTTGACATAGGCAGGTTTCATTTTCATTGTCCCTGGTATTATATTAGTCATTGAGAAATGGCATTCCTTGGTGGGTTCTTTTTTTTTTTTTAATTTTTATTTTTTGCAGTACTGGGGATTGAACCCAGGGGCATTCTACCTCCGAGCCACACCCCTGGTCCTATTTCTTTATTCTTTATTTTGAAATAGGGTCTCACTAAGTTGTAGAGGGCCTCACTAAGTGACTGAGGCTGGTAGCGAACCTGTGATCCTCCTGTCTCAGCCTCCCAAGTACTGGGATTACAAGTGTGCGCCACCACATCTGGCTGGTGGGTTATTTTGAGGGTGAGTTGGCATCTCATCCAGAATAAACAGCAAATAGCAACAGAGTCTCCTCTGCTTCTAAATATTTTCTTTCTTATTCTCCAGTTAGACATCTCTTCGATTTAAAATGACTTTCTTTGCATCTAGGACATGATTAGACCTAAGGATCATTCAATTATTTGTTACACATTGGTACCAATGTCTAATCCAGTGATCCTCTAATGGAGATCTGCCTTGGCTAATAGGAATGATTAATGATGGTGGAGTATCGAGAGGTGATCATGCTGGAGCTGGGAATGCCTTTGGAGCATACTGTGCACTCACTGGGAAATAGGAGAGCGAATAGCAAATATAGATTGGAAGCAAATACAGCAAATATAGGTTGAGCTTTGAAGCTCAGCCACATGAGAATCATTACTAGGGAATTTTCTATGTCCGAATTTTCCATCTTTACAGCCTTCCACATTTATTTGTTTATCAAAATATCAGAGAGATCTAATAATTTCTCTAAAATTAAGTCCCACCTCTATATTTTGGGCATTGTGTACTTGGATCTTCCTATGGATGGAAAATCTGATGGCTTTTTTGTTTGGGAAAACAATTCATGGGGACACTACTGACAATGATAAACTTGGTTATCATTCACATCTGCTTGGTATATTTAGAAATACTCCCGGAAAAAATCCATATTTACCCCCTGAGTAAATATTTAGTTTTTAAGGCACTTCATGAATACTTTAATTTTTATATTCTTGATAGGCAATACACTTTGCTAGCAATTTTTTGTTGAAATGCAAAGGATGTAAGAAAATGCATCATTTATGGAGTTTTCTGACTTGCCTTATTCTTCTTGTCAAATTTTAGGTAGCCCTGTGTTTGCACAAAGTATGAAGTTTATACTTTAGGATCCATACACATTCTACTGTGTAAATATGCATTTTGCATAGGAAATTTCTAATGCATATTAAACGAAAATAATGTAAATTTTTACAGCATTCATATAAATAGCATTGAACTAATTTTAGACTATAATACAGAGAGAAAGAGAGAGAGAGCGAGAGAGCCATGTACATCATTAGTAGTTTAATATTATTAGGAATCATTATGCAAAAGTTATTAGCTATTTGTACTGAGATGTACAGGTGTCCCACAGGAATACACAAAGGTACCTACTACCCCTTGGCCAAGATTGGTTTGTTACTGGCTATGATATGCAATGTTACCTAGCTCATGGTTTGCTATTTCTCCTTTGTTGAAATGAGTCCAAATTACTTTTGCTTCAAGCCAGCTGTATGTGGGTGAGTTAGATACTGTCCCTCTGAGAGTGAGAGTGCCCTTTCAGTGCTTTATCCTCTCGAGAGCAAGAAGAATCCTGCTGCTGCTGCTGGATACTCCTCTTGCGAGTGAGCCTCTCTGCTTGCTCTGCATGTGCACCCTTCTTGATACCCTGTGCATGTTGATAGCTTCTTTTTGTGTTCCAGGATTGCTATCAGGAAGTGTTTAACTTAAATAAATGAGCTCTTTACTTTTAAGAGAAAATATATTTACCTCCCTATAAAACCGGATTCTAGATGATAAGAAATCTTGACTTCCACAAATAATTTTTGTCACCATCATTTATACCAAGCAGCTGTCGAAAGGGCCTTATCTGGAGCTGTTCTTGGATTGGGTGCAAAATAGACAGGTAACCTTGATTCAGATCAACACAGAGGCAATGCAGACAGCTCTATCAATGTTAAAACAAAACAGCCGTGTATCCAATAGATGGCTTAATGGCATTACAATCCCGAGGGGAATAATTATATAGGAAAGTGTGGTAGTAAGTCATAAATTTTCTGTTAGTCTCTACACTGAATTAGTCTAAGAAGGCTTTAAGAAAGAGAAGACATTTCAAGATTAGCCTCAGTGAAAGGAAAGGAAGTTCTCTCTCTAATGTCATGCCTTTGTACTATTTATGTTTTGTAATATTTGTGTTTTTCCTGCATTTATAATCTTGGACCACTACGTGGACAAATGGCTTAAAATGGGTCTTCAAAAGTGAGCATATGCCAGGCTTGGCATTCAATATATTGAGTCTCACTTCTATATTCCAGAGTTGGGAGGCTGAGACAGGAGGATTGAATTGCAGGTTCATGGCTAGTCTCAGTAAATTAGTGAGGTCCTCCATAACTTAGTGAGACCCTGCCCTGTTTCAAAATAAAAAAATTAAAAAAAAAAGAGGGCTGGTGTTTAGTCTAGAGGAAGAATGCCCTGAGTTCAATCCCCAGTACCATACTGCAAAAAATAAAAAAATAAATAAAATAAAAAATAAAGAAGAAGCAGAATCCATAATACATTTCTACAAATGAGCATTTATTAAATAATTATTGGAAAAATGGGAAAAAAACCTTATCTCAGTAGAAGTTAATATCGTGCAAATTGTGGACGTTTTGGAACACTATAGATAGTTCTGATGTTTATGTTACCTTTAAAAATGATATGTGTGATGAGGATGTTAAAAAACTTCTAGGGTATACTTATTAAAATGATACATGAGATCAGTTTGAGATTGTTCCTGAACGTGTGAGTTCCTATTTATTTGTCCTTTTGATTTATTGTGATGGAAAATTTTAATTTGTTGTATATATTTTGAGTTATTCAAAACTTCAAACAGTAAGATATTTTTTTTTCCATGAGTAGTAAATATAATATGAATATTAGTTCATGATACAGAATGGGGTTTAGTAAATAAAATTTATCACCTAGAACAAGTTCCTACTTCATATACATATTTTCTTAATATACTTTCTATATGCCACTGCAAGGATGCCGTAATTTGGTTTTTTAAATTACAGCTCTCCACGATGAGAGGGAAGCTTGATTTGATTAATTATGCTTACAAGCTGTTAGAGAGGGGGGAAAAAGAAAATGGTTTTGACTTTAGTTTTTGCATAATTGCTGCTTTTTGGATTTATATTACTTCCATCAGTTGTTGAGAAATGAAGAACCAATTTATTTTAAAGAGAGAGATAAGATGAAGAGTCGAGGGTATCAATACTGAAAAGTAATAACATTTAACTACCACTTTGATATGGTGATCAGTAAGATGAGGGAAAGCATTTATTAAAATGTTAGTGCTGTACTTCATAGATATATTTCAATCTTTAAGAAAATAGTTATTCTTATATTCCTTAGATGATTTTCATTTTGCTTAACTAGCAACATTAGACATCACATTATAATGAACACAATTCATCTGATTCCTCACGTGCTTTGTCACTGAAAGCATTTGTGATCATCTTCAAATCTGATATTCATTATCCTACTAGAAGAGGAACAGAGATTTATTTCAGTTATTCTTAGCCAAACAATTATAATTAAGGGGAAAATATGTATTACTGGTACTGGAAAAGTGCTGGAGTTGAGAAAATACAGAGAAAATATAGGCAACCCAGTATCTCAAATAAGGCACCTGGATTGTGGACAGCCCACACATAAGATATGGTAGTCATTTCATTTCAGTAATTCATAGTAGTTCATCTTCTCTGTCATTAGTTAGTAGATATCTCATCAGGTGGCAGACTTATGTAAAAGGCAGCCAAGACTTGTTTAAATCCATCTCAATAACTGCAGTGTTAGAGGCAAAGGTCATTTCTGACACACCCTTTCCATTTCATTCTTTTTTTTTTCTTAAAAATTTTACTGGTGCGTTATAGTTATGTGTAATATTGTGATTCACTGTTACATAGTCCTACATGCAGGAATTAGGTCATCTTCATTCCCCGGTCCCTCCCCTTCCCCTCTCCTTCTCTCTCCCCTGGTTCCACTTCTGACTCTATTGAATAGTCTTCAGATTCTACTGGTCTTCCTTCTATTCTTTCTAACTTTTGATTCCCTTCTTCTTATATGAGATCCTACAAGACCCTCTCTCAACAGCTCATGTTTAGTCTTGTTTTTTCCAAGCTCACAGCCTCATAAATAAGTATTCTTTTCTGGGAAGCAAAGATTTTATCCACAATCATCTGCCGCTTAGAGGTGTGCATGATATAGTCTATAATCATGGGAAAACGGCATACACATGTTGACTGAAGAGGACTGATAAGGAAATCCAAAAGCTTCCTGGGAAGATTAGGAAAATTAACCTTTGTCTAGAAGCAAGGAAAGAGAAATTGTATTTGGCATGTTTCTTCTATATTTATACAAAATATTTACACAGTCTTCAACAGTGAAAATACAATTTAAAGTATGTTCTAAGTATATTTTCTGATCAAATACACACTTGGTATAGTTAGCAAATATTTACTTTTCTCAAAGTGTATTCCAATATTGTTCTGGGTTATGCACTGGGACCTCAGACCACTTTCAGCTATTATTTGGTGATCGTTCACAACCTCCTGGCTTTTATGAGTTGTGGCTCTCACTTAGCCATCTATTTTCACAGACGGAGAGGGTGGCATTTACTTAGCATCTGCTCCATTCCAGGCTGAGCAAGGCACATAGATGATGCTTGATAGCTATTGTCTAGTTGAATGATGATAGTCAATATTGCTGATGATGATAGAAGTGACTTCACTTTTTTTTTTTTTGCAGTACTGGGGATTGAACTCAGGAGCATTCTACCTCCAAGCTATACCCCCAGCCCTATTTTTTATTCTTTATTTTGAAACCGGGTTTCACTAAGTTGGGGAGTGCCTCACTAGGTAGCTGAGGCTGGCCTCGAACCCGGATCCTCCCGTCTCAGCCTCCCGAATGCTGGTATTACAAGCGTGCGCCACCACGCCCGGCTTGTGACTTCACTTTTGACTGTGCTAAAAATTTAAATATAACATTTTAAGAGGTTGGTGCTAGTTTGTTAGAAATATTTTATTGAATTTTATTTAGGAAAAATTTTCTTTTTGCATATACCAGAGTTACTTAAGTCAAGTTCTGCAGTCCAGTGGGGCTGCATTGATGGGTTTAATATTAATATAAACTCTTTGAAATAGTTTTCAGAATATTGCATGTATGTGCATGTGCATGTTTTGGAAAGAAGATCAAAGCTTTTATTAGATTCTCAAAGAAGTCTGTGACTTAAGCAAGATTTAAAATGACTGAATTTTAGTGTCGTTGTTTTGGTAGAGAGTCCAGATTTTTGTCAGTTGTCATATGTTCCCTCTGTACTTTATCATTTGAATTAAATTTTGATTAAAAATATGAAATAAGAACTTATGTTCCATACAACACTGTATTTGATACTACATAATTTAAAAACACACCAATGTCTTTATTTTTAACAACCATAAGAGCCTTTAAATGAGAAGAATATTGGTAGAGGAAATCAATAGCTAGTAGTTGAAAAAAAGGTTACAAAATTCATGTACAGAGGATATACAGTATATAAACATATTTCACGTAAAATATACATAGAATAACTATGTAAAAGATGTCTTATAATTGTCTGTAGTGATTATTCTTGAGTGGCTCTTGCAGGATTTTGTTTTCTTCTTTTGATTATTAAAACCTGTATTTCAAACTCTGCTTATAAAATTTCTATTAAAATAGATGTAGTGGCTTGTATTCAAAAATTCTTTCTCTTAGAAGTTGTTCTGGAGCCGGGCGTGGTGGCGCATGCTTGTAATCCCAACATTCAGGAGGCTGAGACCAGAGGATCCGGGTTTGCGGCCAGCCTCAGCTACCTAGTGAGGCACTCCGCAACTTAGTGAGAACCTGTTTCAAAATAAAGAATAAAAAAATAGGGCTGGGGGTATAGCTCAGAAATAGAATGCCCCTGAATTCAATCCCCAGTACTTATGACAAAAAAAAAAAAAAAAAAAAGAAGTTGGAAGTTGTTCTGGGCAATTTGTCATACTGATTATCTTTCTTCAAATATTTAAGTATAAACCCAACCACAGACATATTTATACACATATTTATATGTATGTGTGTCTATATCTGTATCAACTATCTAAAATCAATCTTCAATGACATTAGAATAATTTTGTGATGTGTGTGTGTGTGTGTGTATGCGTGTCACTGCAAATTGAACACAGGATGTTCTACCTTTGAGCTACATCCCCCAGCCCTATTTTTTTTAACTTTTTACTTTGAAACAGGATCTTACTGTGTTGCTGAGGCTGGCCTCTAACCTGTGATCCTTCTAGCTCAGCTGGAATTACAGGTGTGCGCCACTGCACCCAACTACATTATAATAATTTAAACATTGCTGAAGAAAATATTTATTTATCATTGTTTTGTGAGGTCCCGATGTTTTCATTGCCAAGGAACCTATCCTTACTTAAGAGTCTTGGATTTGCAGCAGGTGGAATGGTTGTTTCAACTTTTGGGGTGTAGGGAAGAAGTTGGGTATGGTAGGAAAACAGATGGACTGGAGGGAATAAATTATATCCACTGGCCTGTGATGAAGAGAAAGGAAAGTGTGTGAGTTATGTATACAATTAGGAAGGATAGTGAAGGGAGGTTTAAGATTGCTCTCTCTCTCTCTCTGTCACACACACACACACACACACACACACACACACACACACACACGCTCTCTACTCTCCACACCCTTAAACAATGTATGGAGTGTGCGTTTGAGTTCTTCCTTTTTTCCTTACAGGGCTACCCTTCATATTTATTTCATATTTATTTGATTATAGCTCTCTTATTAAATGTGATTTTGTTTGTTGGAAACTGAAGGGTTATTATCTGGTGCAACCATTCCTCTCCAGTGTGCACTGAGTAGTGGGTCTTCTGACCACCCTTCACCAAAAAAAAAAAAAAAAAAAAAAAAAAGCACCTCTGAAAATCATGTAATAATCATGTAATTCAGATGTATAAGTGGAGGTATACATTTTTACTTCAGAAACAGATCATTCTAATGAAGCCAAGAAGGCAAATAAACCACAAGAAGTATTCAAATGAATGAATCTGCTAAGTGATTTTCATATTTAACGTTGAGCCGTAAAATAGTCACAACCGTGTTACGCATCACATTCACAAAAGGAACCTAAACAGCTGCATGGCTGTGCTTACTGTCACTGGCCTGTTGTTAGGGCATCAGGGGATGGGGGCAGGTCTGTGAGGCTTAGCGATGAACCTTGTTACTGCTGATATCCTGGGCGTTCTTTCATTTCTGTCTTCTTGTTTCGTGTGCCACACCCTCTGTGACTGGAATGGCAGTGTACACACATCTCTTAAGTCAACAAAATTCAAGACATTTTTTTTTTCCTGGGTTTTGGTAAATCCTGGGAAGATGTGGATCTGTAGCTCCTGGCAACTGTCTAGCCACCAAATAGAACTTGAGAATGAAACCTTGATGACGAGACAGTGGATTCTGGGAACAGAGTTTGAGCCACTAAGGAAACCTCTGCTAGCTGTTTTGTTTTTATGGGCAAGTTCCTTTTTTTGTTTAGTTTACTTTGAGTTCTTTTTATTTATCACCTACAACACCTAGATTCCCAACTGACACAACATCTGTCCCCTTCTGAAAGTACATGAACTCTCCATTAACTGGAGTAAAATAGAGCTCCATAAAAATATTGCATAATCTGACCCCCACACACTGCCTCTCAGCATCTTTGAATGTGTTTCCTGCTAGGATCCTATATTCTTAAATTGTTTGCCTAATCCACTAATATTCAGCTCCTTTTTCCTTTCTAAAACAAACATTTAAGATTGTGAATTTCTTACTATGTAGCACTTTAGTCGACCTCTCAGGTTTTGATATGTAATAATTTCCAGTTTCTATTATGGTTTCTTAATTTGACCCTTAAGTTATTTATATATTTTAGAAACCAACAGTCATAATATTTTGCTTAGTTTCCTTTGTTACTGATCTCTGATTTGATCGCATTGTGGTCAGCAGATGTGATCTGTATGATATCCATCTTTTGCTGTATTTGCTGACTTGTTTTATGATTTGGCACATGGCCATTATTTATAAATACCCCACAGATATTTGTTAATTTTACTTAAATTATTTTAAGTCTGTTATAGTTTAGTTTTTATTGGTGTTGTTTGTGTCACAAGTTACTAAAAGATTTCTATTAAAAATCTAATATTGTAATAATTTTTTCAAGTTCTCTTATTAGTTCTGTCATTTATTTGTTTATTGAGAATTTATATTGTTATATGTGTACAAGTTTAGAATGATTACATCTTAGATTATTGAATCTTTTAGTATTCTGTACTTATCCTCTTTTTTTTTTTTTTTCTAAAAATGTTGCCTTGAATTTATTTGTTAATATACATAGCTGCATCTTCCGTTTGGATGGCATTTGCCCAACTAGGTTTCCAGGAATTGGTTAGTGCCTTGGAGTAGTTACTGGTTTCAGGATCTGTTTACTACCTTGTAAACTTACTCTTACTTTCTATTTTTTCTTAGGAGTTCCTTTATTTTTGTATTATTTTACAAGATCAGTTGTGTACTAGCTTAGATTTTTCTTTCTTTTTACTACCAATTTCACTAACACATGTGGGGAGGAAGGAGAAGATAGTGGAGTAGGATATGGAGGGAAATACGCCAAGTGCTACGTGCATGTATTTTTTTTTAAATCACTAGAATCTCACTATGATGTATAAATGCAATGCACTAGTAAAAACATGTAAAAAAAGGAATATATCCAACATTTTAGGAAATTTATTTGATCTTCTGTCTTGTGAAGAACAGATATTCTCCTCTACTTTCTGCCCATTTAAATCCTTATCATCCTTAAAGGCTCTGAAGCTTGTTCATCAGACAGAATTAATCCCTTCTTCTGAATTTCCCCATATGAATTATACTTCCATGCAGTACTGATTTGATTTTGTCTTAGACAATTCTCATTCATATATCTTAGCTCACGCAGGTCTTTTCCACTTCTCCTCAAAGCATTTGAAAAAATTTTCCCTTTCTCTTCTGCAGATCCATACTCTTAAGCCTCCACCAACTCATTTATTAACCTATCAAGGTATTCTCTTCAACCCAAATCTCTGCTGAAGAAATTCTGGGGCAGCTGTTAAGAGGAGAGCATTTTCACCCACTTCTGTCCTAACTCACAAATACCTTCTAACAGATGAAGGCTAGCCTCTTGCTTTTCTGCAGTCCCCCTCTTTTTGAAATGTGGTCATTAAGGAGTAAGAATCCAGTTGGTCATATACAGTGGTCACTAGCTACCTCTGGAGGCATGATTTAGCTGTAGAAAAGGACTATACACAAGACGTTTTTCAACATTTTCTCCTTTAGCTCTATGTGTTTTCTGATTCCTGGTACTATATCTTTTGTTGGTCTAAGATAAGAAAAACTAGAATAGCTCTACAAGAAATGCCCTTTTTTTGGGGGGGGCGAGTTTAGGGTGTAGAGGAAGAAAGAGAAATGGAGAACTATTTACTTCATGTCTTTGAAGTCTTTGAATGCAACTCACTGTTTCCAGGTTCATTCTTACTCTATTCCAAAGAGACAAATCAGTCTATATGGCTTTGGAGGGGTAGATTATTTATGTAAAAACTAGACCAACATCATGAACAATAGTTACACTTATCAACATGGATGAATGTCAAGGACATATTATGACATGAAATAAACAAATCTCAGAAGAGAATGTGTTCAGTATTGTTCCATTTATGTGAAGTATAAAAACAGGTAAAATTAAACTATATTGTCTAAGGTTACATATAAAGGTAACAAAAATAATTTTGGGATGAGTGGGAGTGTTCTACTTGGCCTGGGAGTTAGATTAAAGATGTCATTTGATTACTGTTCCTTTAACTATACATATACATTTATGCATTTTCATATGCTATTTAACATATATTTTATATTCCAAAATATAATAAATACCTAACTTAGACAACAGAAACAAAAAACTCATTACTATCACCAAGACAGTATATATCAGAAACCCTTAAGTTTCTAAAATCTAGCATTAGATCTGTGAAAGAACAGATCTTATTTAAATGTATTTGACCTTGGATAAAAATAAGGTACAATTGTTACTAAACACAAAGTCTTTATTCTTGCTGAGTATATATCAACTGTAGAGGAGAAAATCAGTGACTCATGACATACTACACCCAGTGTCTGCACAAAGGATTTAGATTAATTATTCTTGGGAGATTCAGACATATTTCTCTAAGATCTTGACAACTGATATTCGTTGGTTATGACCTAAGCCATTACAAAGAAACTGAAGAAACACACTATCAACATTTCTGTGGAAATAGAAAAGTTTAAATAAAAACAACTTTTATTAATAGCTGCATAATAAATAAGAATAAGCATAGCACATGATTTAACCTGATAGCTAGGAATCTTTTACTCAGAGTGTAAAGAACATGCTTTTAAACACTTTATTTATATTCAGAACAATAATTGGGTACAAGTTTGCATTTAGGTTTTTAGATTAATATTGAGTATTAAAAATAAAGAAATTCAACAAATCTTCCTATGAAAAATGTTTCAAAGCTCATGAAAAAATTAAAACTTTAAACAATATAGGATGTAATTTACCCATTTGTATGCATTAAATTCTCTTCTCTCTACATGATTCTCCTTGTCACCCAGTATAACAAATGAAAATGTCACTTTTTAAAATAATAGATTGTTTGTGTTAATCATCTGATTATGCATATTTTCTTGGACGTAATACCTTCAGCTGAGGGCCTTTGTATTCCTCTACATTTTCAATAGCAAGCATGCCTGTCCTTTGAATGTGAAAAATAGATACCCAAGAGAGATGTGACTTTTTCAGAGTTGTGTATGTAGTCAGTGGGTTTTCTTTATAATAAGACCATGTATTCTTTTTTCCTTTTGTAAGAAAATCAGGAGTTGACACCATTGTGGAGCAAGCCAGACATACTTCAGTGCTTGGCTTCTTTCCAGAACCTTGGCGTGCTCACTTCTGGTTTTATTTTTAAAATATCTTTATTGTGTTAATATTTACAATTTGTATTAAACACATATTTGGACCACATATTTGTGGTAGGTGCTGTTTTGTTTTCTTAAATCAGTACTAATGGACCACTGTAATTATAAGGTAGAAGATGCTATATATACATATATATGTATATATATATGTACATATGTCTATGTGTATATATGTACATATATAATTCACATATATAAAGTATAAGATGAGAAGTATACATATATGTTATTTATATATACAAGATATAAGATGATATATATGATACATATACTTAGTATAATATTATAAAAATTATATATATGAGATTTATATGTATATACATAAGTATGTACATGTACACATACCACACATAGCTATGTATATACACTGGGTATCTTTGTGTGTGAAAGGCTTCTTTAAGCAAAAAACAAAAAAAGAATAGTCAAATGAAGAAAAACAGAATTTCCTAAGTTCCAAGAGATCCCAGGGAGTTCAGCTCCATTGCTTTTTTGGGATATTTCCAAATATCACTTGTTTATTCTGGATTTGGAGGATCTGAGTAGAAGAAATGTAGCTCTCTCAAGGGGTGGGATAGCTATGGAAGGTCTTACCCCTCCCATATTATAAGGATGCCCTTCAGGAGAGAAGCCCACTATTCCAAAGTGCTACTTGGCCTCCTCGCTCCTAAAGGATGAGAAAATTGCAAGTCACATCCAGTTTGTTAGTTTTATTTCAATTATGATAATTTTAGCTGAAAGCTAAATTAGAGCTTAATTTTAGTCACAGCCAGCAGGAGCAGATGCTCCTTTTCTGGCTCCTGGACATTTCTTCTCCTCATTTGAACAAACACGCCTATCCCTTCTCTTTTCTCCCTATCTTCTATATTAAATACAATGCAGTTAAGAAAAATGTGGACAGGTATTCTTAAATCACAAGGAGTCACTCTTTAGAGGTTAGTCACCTATTGGGTACAAGTTCTAACAATAATATTCAAAGGAAAAAAAAAACAATTTTTGACATATAGATATTCACAAAGGAAAATGTTAACTCTGCTTTGATATCTATTCTTGGATTTTTCTAAATAATAGCTGCATGGAGATACAACTTGTCCATTCAAAATATATAACTTAATGGTTTTTCAGGTATTCATAGAGTTGCGCAACTATCACCACTGTTGTTTTTAGGACGCTTTCATTAGCTGGGAAAGAAACTCTAAGCCCATTAGCAGTCATTTTTCATTTCTGGTAACCTTACCCAGTCCCTGGCAACTACTAATCTACTTTTTGCTCAGTTTGGACATCCACATAAAAGGAATAAAAGCATGTAGTTCTTCATAACAGGCTTCTTTAAATTTTCATAATGATATTAAGGTACATCTATGTTGTAGCATGTATTGATACTTTTATTTTGTTGTCAAATAATATTCCTGTGTATGGACATACCATATTTACTTATTCATTAGTTGATAACATGTGGGTTGTTTTCATGTTCTGGCTATGAACATTCATGTTCAAATGTTTGTGTGGACATATGTTTTCTTTTAAGTATATTACCAGGAGTAGAATTGCTGGTTCCTAAGGTAATTCTCTGGTTAACCTTTTGAGGAACTACCATACTGTTTCCCAAAGTGGCTACACCATTTTTGATTCCCATGAGAAGTGTAGGAGAGTTCAGTTGCTTCAAGTCTTTAGCTTTTAATTAGGTTTTTGTTGTTGAGCCACACTAGACTATAAATGTCTACACTTGGCCTCAACATTACAACATTAACACCAGAAACCACATTTAAGCTTGCTATGACTTTTGCAGATGGATTTTAGGATTTGGCTGTAAAGTCCTTGAGAGTCTTCCTATAGCTCTTTGCTGAGAGCCAAAAATTTTTCAGCACTAGATCTCTCTGAATACTGGAAAAACAAGATTGCTGCTCTGGATGTGATTTTTCTTTGTTGGAGGACATCACAAGTGATTCTGTGGTTTGAGATTCTGATGAGGTTGGCCATAAATGCTTCCATGATGCTAGGATTTTTAGTTTCTCCTCAAAGGATTTGCATGCTAGTGAAATGGAAAAGAGAGAGAGGGAAGGTGGTAGGAAAAAAGGGAGGGAGGGAGGGAGAGAGAGAGAGAGAGAGAGAGAGAGAGAGAGAGAGAGAGAGAGAGAGAGAGAGAGGCGTTCCTTAGCACCTTGAAGAAATAATAGCTTCTGATAGAGTTTTCCCTGTGTCCTAAAAACAAAAACAAAAACAAAAACAAAAACAAAAAAACACCCTCATGCACACATGAATTCTGTTATCTTTTACACACTTTTCTTAGCTAGATGCTTGTCATATATTCTCACCGTGGATTCTGAGATTGTTGTTGGTTTGTCATTCACAGCTCCAAGGACATTTGTGTGTCTTCTTCGACACTAGGCTGAACTGGTGAATTGATGGAGGACAAGATAATGAACCATCTCAGTGCCTCAATCTGGGTCGTGTCTCACCCGAAGTTTTTATTGAGATGTGAGATCATTCAGTTCTAATAGGTTTGACTCCCTTTTTGTGATTGTACTTAGCAGTGTTGTTATGGAAATAGACTGTGCTGAGGCATAAATGTGTACAGAAAGCTGACAAAGAAACACAGAAGGTTGGAAAATGGGCCTTTTTCATCTTTGAGATAGGGTTGAGACTCACCGCAGTGCTCTTTTCTGCTTTAATTTTTCTTTGACATTAGCATGTGTCTTATTTATTATTGTTCAAGCTAGAATTTCTGCTGAGTTCAACCCTGCTGGCAGCTGCAAGCCTCAGCATTGCCTGGAAGCTGATGCGGAGGGTTTTGAGCTGCCTCCAGCACCCCCAGTCTGGTGACACTGTGGATCTGGGACCCCATTTCCCATGTGAGTGGGACCCTGCACCAACTTGTCATCTCCAGTGCCTTGGTGATCCCTGCTTCCTCACAGAGTCTCCTGTTTCCATGTCAAGGTCAATATGTCAATTTGGTATAGGAGCTGGGTCCAGCTCAGACCAATGTTTATCTCACACTTTCAGCTGTTATAATGTGGATTTTTAAAAAACAAAATGTATTAGTTTATTGTAATTGTATATGATAGTGAGATTCATAGTGATACTTTCATATATGCATATAACATTTGGCCTCTTTCCTTCCTCATACCTTCCTTTCCCTCACCGTCTTCCTTCCCTGATCTCCATCAACTACTCTACTGGTCTCTCTCATAATTTTCATGAAGATTAATATAGATTTCTGGTCCCTCCCTATGGTGAAGAAGCAAAGATAATTTCCTTGGTCCTTGTGCATGTTACTCCCTTTCATTTTTCCTGATTAGAATAAATAATAAACATGCTTTTTTGTTTCTTTACTTTGTCCAGTCATTTCAATTTTTAAAAAAATATTATAAAATTATCTTCATTTGATTTTCTTATTTAATGAAATAGAATATTAAGAAATAATCTTCTCTGTCCCTCTGCTTTGGATCTTATGCTGTTAAAATTAACAGATGACTCCATTCATGTTGAGATTGTGTACCTAACCCCAGATTATTCTCCCCAATTCCTTGAAGGCCGAGTGCCTACCTCACTGTCTGTCTTTACATTACTCCTATCATAATTTCTGGTGCTCTCAGTATCCACAAGGATGATCCTTGCTGTTTTCTGTCTCTCATTTCCTTTAGCATCATTTATCCTTTGATAATTGTTTTCCTTTAGCCTTCTTCAACTTGCCCAGCCAAGGTCTACTGTTACTAACAATTTCAGAGCTTCCACACCTAAATTTCAGGAATCCCATCCTCTGATCACCATTTCCTGTGTTTCCATATTGTTTTCTCTATAACATGATTCCAGTAATTCTTCAACTTCTTTAGGGACCATCACCCAGCAATCACCACCTTATCTTTGTTCACCACCCTCTCATGCCCTTTCTTTCCTCCTTAATCAGCATGAATTCCATGGTCAATTATCTTACTCCTTTCCCTCAATGTCCCCACTCCTCTGTCATTTCACTGGACTTGCTTGGCAAATGCCACAATCCAGAGTAGATCAAACTCCCTGCTACTCTATACCTGTACCCATGTAGGAGAATGTGGTTGGGGAAGCACAAATGGCCTTACTGACAGGTTTTGCTCGAAGGCATGGCCATGAGCCTTAGACAAACCTGTACTGTGTCAACCTAGTCCATGTACTCCTCACTTTCCTAGCTTTTCTCCAAAACACTCCTCAACAATCCTCCTTCATTCTCATCTGATGACATGGTTCCGACTTAGCTGTAATGGAGCCATCAGAAAAGAACCTCCAGACTCTTCTCATCATATCCACCCACTCACCTACTCTGCCTTATAGCAATGTCCACCTATATTAAACCAATATTTTTCCACCTACAGCAAGCCAACCCCTCAACCTAATTAGTGTTTTTCTACTGCTTTGTGCATTCAAGAACAATGCTCTAGGAATTTCCCAATTCCTGATGTGCATAATCAATTTTACCACTCTATTTGGCCATCCTTAACAATGCTTAAAAATGATGCCCCCCATTAAAAAATAAAGAAGCCCTCAGTAGACTCAACATCACCCTCAAGCTTTTACTCTTTTCTTTCCCCATTTTATGACAAATCTCTTGAAAGAATATACTGTCTTCGCTCTACTCCTTTCTTTCATAAGCCTGTTACAATCAGGCTTTATTTCTACTACTCACTGAAACTGCTTTGTCAAGGTCACTGATGACTGATGTATGCTAGACCCAACGGTCAGCTGGCAGTCCTCATCTTGCTTGTCATGTGAGCAGTGTTTGGCACACTGTCACTTCCTCCAGTAGTGAAACTTTCTTCACTCCACTTCCATACTCTCTGACTTTCTTACTGTCTCATAGAGCTGATTCTTCTAAGTCTCCCTTGCTAGTCCCTCCTCACCTCTTCAATCTCCTAGTATTGGCACATCATGAGACCCAGTTTTTGGATAGTCCCTGTATTTCTCCCATTATTGTCTCATCCATGCTTATGGCTAAGTATCATCTATGTTTTACACTTCAAAATCAGTAACTCCAAACTGTATGTCTTTCCATCACTCCTCATATAGCTAATTGCATGTAGAGTAACTGTTGTAGTTAGATATATAATGTCCCCTGAAGGAGCTCATGCATTGCTATTCAGAGTTGATATAATTAAATCATGAGGGTTATAATCCTAACAGTGGATAAGTTCATTATAATGGATTTACTGGGTAATAAACTGGACAGGTGAAATGTGGCTTAATGAGGTGGGTCTCTGGGGGATGTGACATTGGAGACTGCTTGTATCCTTGTATCCCCTTGCTTTTTCTCTTGCTTCTGGCCTCCATGATGTGGGAGCAGAGCTTGCTCTCTCTCTGTCTCTCTGTCTGTCTGTCTGTCTGTCTCTCTCCCTTCCTTCCTCCCTCCCTTCTGCCACCATGCCCTGAGCTCTGCTGATATAACTGGCCTGACAGTTTGATTGAACCACTGAAATCTCCAGAACTGTGAGCAGATAAATCTTCCTTCCCCTAAGTTGTGTGGTCAGGTATTTTGGATAATATCAATGAGAAAATTGACCAAAGCAGGAACTTATCTTAGATATCTAATAGGTTATATCAATTTGACACATCCAAAGCAATATCTGAACTCCCCTGTTAATCTACTCCTCCTATAGTCATTTCAATCTGAATAAGAGGAAACCACATTCTGGTTGCTTGGGCTAGAAATCTTGAGTCATCTTCAACCACTTTCTTTACTGATACCTCAAATTCAACATTTAAGCAAATCCTTTGACTCTGTCTTCAAAAGCTGTTCAGGAGATGGAACTTTCACTGCCACCCCCTAGTCTAAGTCAGGAGCTTCCTAACCAGTCCACTGGTTCCCCCTTTGCTTCTCTGTACTTTACCCTCAACAGAGAAGCCACACTGTACTTCTCTGCTCCAGGTCTTCTGGAGGCCCCCTTGCTCTGTTCCAGCCATGTTGGCCTCCCTGTCATTCCTGAAGCACAGACCTCCTGGGACCTCTGTCCTCCTGTTCCTCCCACCTGGCATGGCAGCTCCCAGGCCTCCTTCCTGTCTGCACACAGCATCATCTCCATCAAAGAGCCTATTTAAAGTTGCAATCTGCTGCCTTCTGGCACTTTCTATTTCCTTCCCTTCTTTATTTTGTGTCACATTTATAACCATTAAACATGTTAAACATTTCACACTTTATTTTGTTTATTTTTCTTTCCCCTCCACCAGCCAAATACATGCTTCATAAGGTCAGGGAATTTTGCCTATTTCATCAGTACCATGGACAGTGCCCAGTGTAATAAGCACTTGGTAAATATGTGTCCCACAAACACCCTGTGGATTTAAATTGAGCGGCCTTCTTTCTTATTATAACCTACTTCTTCCCCAAAAGGACATGAAGGGACACGTTTCCTTTAAATGAACCACACTGAGAAACTGGATCCTACACAAATCAGCAATATAGGGTAGCGAGCCTGGCTCAGAGGAAATTGAGAGAGATAGCTTTGGGCACTAATGACAGAAATACAGAAACTCCTTCTTTAAACATCCTCAAAAGCTTTCTTATGTGAATAACAGCTTCACCAATAGGATTGATGACTTTGTGCCTATCTTTAAGATAGGGATATAAATACTCTTTTTCTTAATTTGGTAGATTAAAGAATTCTAAGGAGAGAGATTGTGGGATTTCATGACATTTAGTTAGAACCAGTTATGGGTTGAATCGTGGCCCTCTTCCAAAAGATGTGTTGAAGTTCTAACTCCTGCTACATGTGGATGCAGCCTTATTTGGAAATAGGGTCTTCATTAATATGGGCCCTAATCCAATATGACTGGTGTCTATGAAAAGCAGAAATTTGGACAGAGATATACACACACAGACACATGCAGTTACACACACGCATACACACACACACACACACACACACACACACACACACACACGGAGGCCAAAGAATTCCTGGCAAGGAGAGTGGACTGAATAGATTCCCCTTTCCAGCCCTCCAGCCCTGAATAGGAACTAACCCTGCTGACCTTTGATTTCAGACTCCTGGTCTTCAGAACTGTGAGACAATATATTTCTGCTGTTTAGACCACTTGGCTTGTGGTGCTTTGTTATAGGAGCATTACCTCATTTTTACTTTATTTCTATACATAGCTTTAGTAGAGTATTTTAGGATTGATAATTTATTTAAATTCCAGAGCCTTAGATTTTAATTATCTAGAGAAAATTTCCATCTACAACTCACTTGCTAGTAAAATCATGATGTATATTGTAACATTCTCAGACATTTAATGAAAAGAAATGGAGTTTTCTTACTTTTTTTAGATGCATAATTTAGAGGGCTAACTTTATCAATAAAGTGACAGGTTATACTTAACTATTTAATGCTATACTTTAAGAGGTGCTTTTGATAAATACTGCTTTAGGAATGCAATTTATATAAATAATATTCCTTTAGCATTTTCTGAGTTAAGGAGATATTTTTACATAATCTTGAACATTTAGCACTAACTCAAGGCTCTATAAATGGAGTTTGGAGGAAAGTTTATTCTTTGAGGGGTAAATTTGGTCATTTAAAGTGGTTGAGAAAGTTTTTAAGATATTGTAAAATGCATTTAAATTGACAGACTTTAATGTTAGTAAGAAGTGGTTTTGTATGTTAAAATCTTTTCCCTCCTGTATTCATTATGCATCTTAAGATATGGTAATATATATGCAGAGCTATATTTTTAAAATACTTAATTTAGTTTGAAATTACTGTAAGAAAGAAAAGATCTAAGAAGAGATCAGTGACTTAAAATTCCACAGTGATAATGAACTTGGAGGGAACCTTGTATACTAAGTGGATTATAGTCAAAGATGGTGGGAAGACTATACTTATATGATAATATTGAGTAACATCCAGTTTATTTCATGAAAATCCATAGATTTAAACATATATGATATGTTTGATTTTTTCCTCCATGTTTTAGTTTTTTGTTCCTCAATTTTTATATCATAGTTTAAAATTCTGTTACATGTAGAGATACATGACACTTTTGTATAATCCAGGAAAGTAGTGAAGATGTGGGTGTATATGACTCTTGTAGGTGGCGTTGAACTTTGAGTTTTGGCTCCAGGTCTAGTTTTGCTCACCAATTGGTGACTTTGAGAAAGTCTTTTTACTGTTTCAATTTTATTTTAATCATCTGTAAAACTCTTAATGGTCTGTTTAATTTGTCTCCTGAGAGTCTTTGTGGACCCTGACAATGGTTAGACATGTGGTTCTTTCTCCTGAGAATTTAGTTTGTCTGGCACTGTTGTAAAAGTTCTTATTTTAGGAGAGCTTTCTGTCTTGCTTTGCCACTAGCTGCAGTTTCCTTTAAAAGTGAGAGGCCCTCTTTGGACATCTCATTTGAACAAGCACTGCTGTATCTGTGAAACTTGAAGTACACCATTGCCACTAACGGGATTGTGACAAGAAAACAAGGACATTGCACAGTTGCACAAAAGATTGCCTCACATCTAAAATACACACTGACTTAGGTGGCACCTATTTATATGCTGTATCAGTGTGTTAGTCAGGGTTCTCCAGAAAGACAGAACCAGTTATGTATGTAGATGTGTGAGAGGGGATTTATTAGGAAATTGGCTCACATGATCACAGAGGCTGAGAAGTCCTATGACTGGCTATCTTTAAGCTGGAGAACCAGCAAAACTACTAGCATGGCTCAGTCAAAGTCTGGAAATCTCAGAACTAGGGAAGCCAGTGTGGTAGGCCCCAGGAAGAGACCAGAGGCCTGATGGCCCCCAAGGGAAGCTGGTGTAAGTCCTGGGGTCAAAGGCCCCAAATCTGATGTCCAAGGACAGAAGAAAAGCATGACCCACTCAGGAAGGGAGGACCAGAGACAGAAATTCTCCCTCCTTCCAGTTTCCCATTTCATCTGGGCTCCCAGCCCATTGGATCATGCCTGCTCACATTGAGGATGAGCCTTTCCCGCTCAGTTTGTTGACTCACACACCAAATTTTTCTGGAAACACCCTCACAAACACACACCACAAACCATGGTTCATTGGCCACCTGGGCATCCTTCCATCCAGTCAAGTTAACACTCAAAAAGTGGGCATCCAAGTGCTGCTGCAGCTACCATAAATACTGTCCCAGTCACTCAGGGACTGGAATTGACCTCTCTGGTCAGCTAGGTGACACCAGGTCCCCAGTGACATACTTAACCACTGGCTTTGCCAACTGGGTCCCACAGTAGCTTGTCCTATCAGAGCTGGGCTCTCGCTTTCATCCCTGGCTTTCTGGTGCCATTGTAAATAGGATATATTCACTGCCCACCAGTCTCTATCAGCTGTAGTGGGGTGAATGTTTCCATGGTAATTCTAACTTCTGGAATCAGGAATATGAGGGGGCAGTTTTGGCTGGTACACAGCCTCTGGTTGTCTGAGTTGCCCACCTACAGAGAGTGATTTCTTGCATTTGAGGGGGTTTGGTGTACACTCTTCTGTGGATGATTTCATCCAGCCTTCAGGTTCTCTTTGGTAGGATATCAATGACTTGCACAATTCACTCTTTTGTTTTCCCAATGATACATAGAAAACAAATACTTGTTTTCCATTTTTGTAGGCTCTCTCTTTTGACTCCATTGTTTCCTTTGCTCTACAGAAGGTTTTTAATTTGATGCCATCTCATTTGCTTATTCTCAGTTTTGTTTCCTGAGCTTTGGGGGTCTTATTGAGTATCTATCCACCAATGCCTCTATGTTGGAGAGTTGGTCCTATTTTCTTCCAGTAATTGCAAAGTTTCTGGCCTTATTTCTAGATATTTGATCCATCTTGAGTTCTCTTTTGTGCATGGTGAGAGATAGGTATCTAATTTCATTCTTACATAGGAAACAAAGAAAACAATTCCTTTGGAGTGTGTCCCTGGTAGGATAATCTCTTCTTTGATCAGTCTCATGATGTCTTCTATTCATGAGCGATTCTTTAAGTTATTGGTGCCTGGAAAGTAATAAACTTGCATTTGGCATTTTAAAATACTGTGAGTTTCAGTTAGTTTATCACCACTGTCTTAGTTATATATGCTTTAAGTGTCATAAAATATTGTACCCTTGCACATCTGGTACTAAGCTGAAACTTATAACTAATTGATAATGATATATATTTGTGTATTCACATTTTCATAATTTATTTTATGTTGACATTCCATTTTTTCATTTTTAATTGTATTTAACATGTGCCTTTAAAAAAAAGACATGTACTTCTATAGGACTTAAAGCAGAAAAATAATTCCCTGTCAATCCTTTGCCCACTAGAATCTTGTTCCTTGCTGATAATGACTTTGAAGTCTTTGAACTTCTTCCACTACTTGCCTCTGTGTTTCTAATAACATGATTTTTTTTCAATTTTAGATATCATCTATGGACTTACTGGTTGTTAATGGGGCTGAATTATGTCCCTCTGCCAAATTAATATGTTGAAGCCCTAATCCAAGTACCTCAGAATGTAACTGAATTTGAAGATAAGGTCTTAACAGATGTAATTAAGTTAAAATGAGGTCAGTAGGGTGAAGCCTCATACATCTGACTAGAGTCCTAATATAAAGAAGACACCAACAGTCACAAGGGAAGATAGCATGAAGACACCAGAGACAGTCATCTACCAGTGAAAGAGAAAAAGGCCTTGGGGTGAAAATCAACCCTGCTGGAACCTTGATATTGGACTTCTAACCTCTAGAAGTGCGAGGAAGTAAATTTCACAGTCCTTGAGTCTGTGATATTTGTTATGGAAGCCCTAGCTTTTTACTTCTTTATACTTTCATATCCGTACCCTAAATTTACATATGCAAACATCTGAAGTTATAATATAATTAAATTTTATTAAATCATTCTTTGGGGTTGTAATGTTATTAAAACTATTACAAGTGAGCCAAAAAGTACACTCTGGATACATAATTTTTTATTCTTCCTGAAATTAATAATCATCTAATTTCTTGTTGCTCAGTTTTCTATGACCACTCAACATTTCAATCTCAACTCTGACATAAGTGTAAAATCTCAACATTCAAATATGGAAAATAATTGATCAGTTTTTCTCTTAGAGGAATTTGTTCTGGATTCTGCTGTCGGCTATATCCCAGAGTCTCTGTTTTCTATTGTCCCAGGAATTCCAATGACCTACTACTTATCTTGAATCCCCTATTCCCTGGTTTCCTTTTTTTCTGGGTTTGCTTCCTCATTTTGTTGGAACATATCCTCTAGTATCCTCCTGACAAAGGTTCATGGGAAATAACATTTTCTTTTACTCTTATACTTGTTTCCATTGTTTCTAGTCTCCACTGTTGCTATGGGAAAATCTGAAGTCATTTCCATTTCTGAGTCTGTGTAGGGACTTACATATTTTTTCTCACTTGGGATATTGTGGTTCCCAGTATTCTGAATTTCATCATAATGTGCATTGACATGGGTATTTTTTCATCCTTTTATCTGAGCATTCAGAAGCACTCTTATTTTGGAAATTCATCTAGAATCTGAAGCATTTAAAGAAAATAGTTTTCTTTGATATTTCCTCTTCTTTTTTCTTGGAGCAAATGTTATGTGGAAGTAGGACTTCCTGGACCAATTTCCTAATTTATTTTTAATTTCTCCTCCAAAGCCCATTTTCTGACCCATTTTCTAGATTTCCTAAACCTTATCTTCCAACTCTTTGAATAATTTTTTCATTTGTGCTATCATATTTTAATATTTAAGAATTATCTTTATTGTGTACAGCACAACACTGGGAACAATTGTTTCCTAAATATTGTATAACTTCCTTATTCTACCTTATAGATGTGACATCTTTTCTTATATCACTTAGGATATGTATAATAGAATTCAAAGAACTTTTTCTCCATTATCTGTTTCACTTTGTTTATTCCAAGTCTCAGTTTTTCTAGAGGCCTTCTTCATTTGTGTGCAATTGCTATGTTAAGGTGTGATATGAAAAAGCAAATTGCAATTCTAAAAGTCGCTGGTGATCCCTATTGTTGGAGACTCCCGGCCTTCCAGGTTGTGTTGGTGATTCCCTTGGGATGTCATTCTACTGGGAAAGCACTCGTGAGGCTGCAGTGCTCTGGGAGCCAGGGAAGGAAGAAGATGCTAGTACTGCTCACAGTTCTCTTTGTAGATTTTTCTTTGCTTATGTCTGGTTTTCAGGGCACAGATGTCCCTGAGCTAAGAGTTTCCTTGTCTTTTCCTATCTTCCCAGTAATCTTCCAGTCTTCTGCTAGAGCATGCAAGGGCCAGGCAGAGCCATAGCAATGGGATCTGGAGATTTCCGTGCTTCTTTCAAGAAACTTTATTGATATCTACCAGCTGTCCATGTGGTTCCCTACCTTCAGAGATTCCTGGAGTTCTGGGGTATGAAAGCTTCAGGACCACACTGGCCAGCTTAGGCTTCCTCACATGTCAGTAACACCAACCTGTTCAATTTTTCTCTTTGACTCTTTCTGGTTGTGAAAGAGAAAATGGTACCCTGTGCTTGTGATTTAGTGGGATTCAGGAGGGTGTGGTGATATCCATGTCACTTCCATTTCTGAAGGATCTACCTTACATTAAAATCCCCTTTCACAAAAAGGCTCTTTGCTTTGAAATCTAGTGGATGACAGTAAATGCCCTCTCTGTCTGGATTCAAAAATTGGCGATCATGGTTACGTGTTTGCTAGACAGTCATAATGCTGGCTGTTGTAACTTGGGATCTAGCTCTTGCATCTACCAAGGCTAGAATACTAGAGAACCAGAGAAAATTTAAATGTGGAGTGCGCTGCCTCTCTCTGACACCTTTAATGATTCCTTATAAGAAAGACAAAAGACTGAGATAAGGATGATCTAGGGTTTTTTGTTGTTGTTGTTCATTTTTTGAAAAGTAGCATGAGAACAATATTTTGGTTAAGAGAACAGAACTGGGGTTGGCAAGTTTGAAGATAAAGAACTAACTAACCTCTTGGGCTAGAGCCTGAAACCTGGCTTGGTTGAATAAAAATCCAAATTCTCTCTCTAAAGAAAGCAGAGGCAGGGTGGTGAATATTCCACAGATGATGAAATGGCGCTAAATAAATAAATAATAAGCCTGCACTGTCAGGATCGCCCACATGCCTCTCATTTAGCATTTCCACCTGAAGGCGCTCAGGCCTGAGGGGAAAAATAGTGAATGAGGGGCCTGCCACTTCCTAGCCCCGGGCTATAATTTCTAATTGCCTCAAAGCAGAGGTCATTAGAGTGAAAGCCCAGGGGTGAGCGGGTCTGGGGAGCCTGAGGCAGGGAGACTGGAGACCCCAGAAGCAAAGACTATTTAGGAATCAAGCAGATCATGAATTTATTAAGGAACTGAAGAGCAGAATTGTGAAGAAACTCCAACAGGTAAATTAGAGCCTAGACTGTCCAATTCCCAGGACGATCCTCTGTCTCCTCTCCCCCATCAGTTTGTGCTAAGGGAGGCTTGGGAGTTACTGCTGTTCTCCACATTTTGGGAAGGAGCTCTTGCTCGTTTTTTATCCTTCAGCGGGGTATGTGAAGGTATGGATGACTATGGGCAAATAAGATGCTCTTTGTGGGTGTAACCACAGGACTTGGAAGACAGAGGACCAAGAAAGTCTTTCCAGAGAACAGAGCTGGTGCTGGCAAGTTTGCCATGGAAGAATAAACTCTCTTGTCCGTGGAGAGGCCTGGTCCTTTCTGTCTGGCTGCGTTGTCATTTGTCAGGTGGACCAGGGAGCTCTGTGCAGTGTTTTCCAGCCTCTTCCTATCTCAAATAGCTTTTATTAATTTAAAAATTGCCATTATTGGGTTCTTTTTGATTACTGAATATTGGGTGTATTGGAAATAGGTAACTTATCTTTTACTGACACGTTACTAAAACACAGAGAACTCTATCTGGACCTAAGAAGTGGACAACATGTCACCCCAAATGTCACTTGGTGCAGAAGCTAATACAAGGTGTGAAAACAAAAAGCAACACAATCCAAAGGACACATAAAACTTGAGGGGCAGTTGGTGAGTGATTCAGATCAGGGACTTGGGGATGGATGGGTCTGGGAGCCAGTCTAAGCTCTGCCACTAACACTATAGCCTGGGGCACAAGAACCTTTCTCTGCTACATTTCCTTCAAATATGAAGTGGGAATGATACTAAAACCTCCCTTGGAGGGCTGATATGAGGATTGCAGGAGATAGTGGACACAAAGCACATGGCAGAAGACCTGGTGCAAAGGGGCATCCATTGACCCTGAAGAAGATGACAGTCATCCTGCAGACAGGTATGGGCAACAGGTGCAGAGGCAGGGAAGACTAGAAGGATGTGAACGGGGCCCTTGGAATCAGGTGAAGGTTTTTTTAAGCATGATCAGAGTATGCTTCTCCCACACAGTCCTTTTGTTTACATGGTTTTTCATTTCAAACCCTATTTTTTTTTTAAGCCTGGGCATCATCATGCCGTTAATAGCTCTGTAATCTCAGGGGCTTGATGTGGTATTATACATAATTGATGATCAGTAAATGTTTTTGAATGAATATCTATTTATCATTAATTCCATTCTTAAGCCAATATTCACACACACACACACACACACACCTTGAATTTTCTTAGCTTCTGTTTTTTTTTTTTTTTAAATTCTCAGACAAAATGGCTAAACAAATAAAAAATCTTTGGAATTCAGTATTTTCTGGTGTTATGTGGAAAAAATCAGCCATTTATTCCCTAGTAGGTTTCTACAGTGCTAGGGAAATGGAGAATGCATTTTCTGTAAAATAAGAATAATCTATTAAATGTTCTTTGTTTTATTTAGATCTGTTGCAGTATTTGGACAGTTTTGAAATGGGAAAGAGGAAATATGATAAAATGCTTTAAATATATATATACAATTTTTAAAAAGTGGCATAAAATATTAGCAGTGTTTTTAAATTTCCTTCTCAAGTGGGTAGGTTAAAACAATAAAATTAATCTTTTTTCTGGTACTGGGGATTGAACCCAAGGTCATTCTACATCTGAGCTATACCCCCATCCATATTCTATTTTTCTAATTAGAAAACAACATATTTCTAAGTTTCTGAGAGCCTTACTAAAGTACCAAGACTGGCTTTGAACCTGCAATCATCCTGTCTCAGCCTCTCAAGTACTGGGATTATAGATGTGCACTACCATGCCCAACCTAAAATTTTGATCTGATTATATAACTTTATTTTAGATTTGAGGCATGACTTTTTCCACTTTTGGAAGGGCTTGCATTTTATTTTGTATAAGGATTAATTTTTCTTCAATTTGGGCAACCTTGCACTAAGTGAGTCTCACAATGAAATAGCTTGTAAATACATGTGCATGTATATATGTGTATAGTTTCCAACATATCTCATGCAGTCCACATATAAATCTATTATATATATATTTTTGGAAGTCATATTATACACAAATTTCTTTCCATGAAGGGACCATTCTAAATTTTGTAACCTTGTGTTTTTCAAACTGGGATATTCTCACCCTGGGGTAACATGCCCAAAAGAATTTTGAAGCCTTAGGGTGAATATGACACTTGACTTATCAATCTGGGGTACCAACTTTACTGAAAAAAAATTTTTTTAAGAGATATGGGACTGAGAAATGGAGGATGAGGGGCTATTTATTTCTTAAATTATTATTGATTACAAAATATTTTACTGTAAAATTGTAAGCATAAAATTGGATAACATTTCATATGGTCTTTTTAAAATTAAAAATTGAGAATCAAGAATATAACTTCCTTGTTAAAAGTAGAACTCTGTGGGATGTATTTTCATTCTCCTCTACCATTAATGCTAAATTTTTAAATAAGTTTTACTATAAAAATTATTTAGTGTGCCTATTTTGGTGATTTTTAGTGTATGTACCCTCAGTACACATGATGTTCTGAATTGGGGGCTCAGAAGAGCCTCCTAAAATTGAATGCATCTACCTGTTAATATCTTTGTATATGTTACCCTCTCTTTACCATTCAATCTTCCTTCTCCCCTCACTCAAAGGTCCACAATTTTCATCAGACTTGTGAGGAAATCTGTGGTGAAAATAATATTATGATCTAACATTAATTTCTCTTTATATTTTGCCACTCACAGATTGAGGCACCTTTGGGCAAATTCTTTCTATACTTGGTTTTTATAATTTGAGGCTCAATGGCACCTTGTGCTTCTGCTCATATTATTTGTTGTATTTCAGTTAAATATCTACTGTATCTCCTTCACCTAGACTGAGGTCCACAAAGGGTAAGGATTGTGTCTTATTCCTTTAAGCCTAGGGATCTGATACTATGCCTGGCTCGGTCTTATGTGTTGGGTTGAACTGAATACCAAACACATTCACATAGTTCCCCTGAAGCATCGCCCTTGTAACCAACAGCACATTCTGTTGCACATTTATTTGAACTTAAATGATTCAATTATCACGTTTACTTGCTAATGTCATCCTATCAATTGTGTTTTAGAGTTGGATGTTTTGAAGAATAGCTTCTCCTTAACAAGACAGACTCCAGACAAAGCAATAATCTGTCTTTACTCAGCCCAGACCTAATATGTTAATTCTGATTTAATTTAATTTTCTTCTGCTCATGGCACTGAAATTTTCAAATGGTTCATTTGGTGCTTAATTATCAGCTAAAAATTTCACCCTATCTAGAGGGAAGCCATGCTGTGTCAAGTGCAGATCATTTATATGGGCACATTTTTGCTATTCTCACCATTGTTGAGCTTTGTGTTACTCAAGAGGAAATGTTTCCATCTGTGACTCTAATTTGGAGATAACTGATATATTTTAGTAAGTATTTCTAAGTAATCCAGGGCTAAATGCCACGTCCTCTGACTTCATGTCTATTTTCACTACTGAATCTTGTACTGCCTCTCTCTTCTCTAAAAGGGTCTTGGAACAAAATCAAGCCAAGGGTTATGGACATTCCTTAATCACAATATCCTATATAGTATGCCCTGTAGATATGTGTGTGAGGATGCCAGTAAAAGATCTTCAAAAATGTCAGGACTTTAATCTTCCTAAGAACACTATAAGGTTGTACTAAGATAGGCACTATTTTCATTGGGCCCAGAAAAAATAGTGTTCTGATTTTTTAACCATCAGTACACTCCTTTCTTCTTCATAAATTTACTTATTATTGAGAGAAACCAGTAAAACTCATAGGCATAATTGAGAGGAAAGATATTCTTAAGTATCTTCTGTGTGGTAGGCATAATTACCTTCATTTCCAGGGCCGAATTTCTAAATTTAGAATCCTAACCTGAGGTCAGGCTGTTGGCATTTGATAGTTGGGACACAAAAACTTATGACATTTTTATCATAGGACACTGTCTTTCCTGATGAGATGAGTATTTACAAATTTGTTTATTCATTACTGCTCTTTCTCTTTTTTCTTTTTAACATAGTTCGTGGTCCTATTGCATTTTGGTAGGTTTATTTTGTTTATTCTCTCATTTTTGGTGGTTGGTGGCACACTCTGACCCTGAATGTCCTCCATTACACTGAAGTGTTTGGCACACATTTCAGTACCTTATTTTGATGTTACTTCCACATTTGATGTTTCTATTTAATGAAGGTCATTGTGTGTGCGCAATGTTAGTCTTCTGGAACACCATCCTATGAATCGGCATGATGAGTCTGCTGATTGAGATATTATATGAATGCCTGTTTTGCTGATAGATAGATGAGAAATCTTATGACATGATCTTTTGGCTTTTTCCCCTATTATTTTCTTGTCCACATATACATAATACGTATAAAATATGAATTTTTTTTCAATTGTGTGAGGATCAGATTTGAATAAAAGTAACATGAAATGGTCATATTTTCTAGTAAAGTTATCATTAGGTTTCATGTGGAAGAAACATTTGAGTTAGTAGTAATCTCACTCCACAGCACTAGGCTAGCATTTGGGAAACACATTGGGATGAGAGGGGCTGAGAATATTTTTCTCTTTATTTATTTAATTAATTTATTATTAGCTATATTTGCACTGAATTAGGCAGGTTGCAGGAGGAATCTTCCTTAAAGTGAGCTCATAATACCTTGTATTTCATAAGGCTATCATCAATCCTTGAGAAATGCAATTACTTAGAAAACAAATAAAGCTTCTGGCAATTTACCTGAAATATTCCTATTCATATTGTAGTTTCAGGGCATTGCTATTATCAAGCTAGACAGCTTTTTGTAAAAACATGTTTGTCTTAGTGAGTAGATTAATTTTTTTTTTTCGGTACTGGGGATTGAACTCAGGGGCATTCTACCTCTGAGCTATAGCCCCAGCCCTATTTTTTATTCTTAATTTTGAAATAGGGTCTCACTAAGTTGCGGAGTGCCTCACTATGTAGCTGAGGCTGGCTGCGAACCCGGATCCTCCAGTCTCAGCCTCCCAAATGCTGGGATTACAAGCGTGCGCCACCACACCCAGCTAGTAGATTAATTCTTAAGCACATGTGCATATATCTAGTGGTCAATAGTGTTTATTAAAATAGTATAAAGATGTTATGTTGCTATTGGATTAAAAAGTCATTAGGTGTTCAAGATTTTTATTTGCCAGTAGAACTTATTTTTGCCATACCTATCTTTACCATTTATATTTCCTGCTTCTGCCTTCATATATGGCAATATAGTATTTTAACGTTCAGTGTATTCTATTTGGAGAGACTAAGGTAATCTGATATGTGCTGAAATTTGCCATTGGAAAAAAGTTGTACTTATAACCATACTAACTACAACTTGATGGTAAAGTCAAGAGAAACAGGTCCTGTTATTCCATAGTTTATATATTCCTGCTACAGAATTGAAAAATACTAAAACCTGAGCTTATTTAACACTGACACAGTGAAAATGGAACATGGATCAGCATATAAGGCAGAGAGTCTTTTAGATGGCCCCAGGTTATCCAGCCTCCCAGGATTCACGATGTTATGTAATCCCCTATCCTTGAGTAGCCTTCTTCTAACAGGTGAAATATAGTAACATTGAGGGATGTTACTTTTATAATTAGATTTCAAGAGATGATGACTTCTATCTTACCAGGAGCCACTATTCCCTTTTATTTTATTTTTTGTATGTTTTAATGATGCAAGCTGTCTAGTTGCAAAGGTCTCTGCAGCAAGGAACGGAGTGCCACCTTCAGCCAACAACCAGTAAGACACTGAACCCTGCGTGCAACTATGTAAGCTGGATATGCGTCCTTCCTCAGTTGAGACTACGCAAGAGACTCAGCTTTGGCTTGAACTTTCCTACTGGACTGTAAGAATCTCTGAAGCAGAGGATCTGGTGAATCTGTGCCTGGATTTCTGATTCACAGAACCTATGAGCGAAAACGCCTGAATTGTTTTAAGGGCCAGGTTTTCAGGTAATTAGTTACATAAAAATCGATAGCGGATGTAGCCTGCTTTCCTGGATTATCTGCCAGAGATTCCATTCTGTCATGAAATTTATGATAGAGTCAACGGCAAAAGCATGTTAGGGTCGACTAGGTATTCTAACCAGTTATACTTCATTGTGGTCTTTCATTACTTTTCTTAAGACTCACAATTGAAGAAATTATCATTGTTTCTTCAGTCACTGTTCAGAAAATTAATTCCATCAATGAAACAAGTAGCCTGTTGAAAGCATCCTTGTGTACACGTTGCAATGTTTCAACTGAGGGAATATTAAAATTTCATACTGCAGGGTGACCTCTTGTTTGGATTATATAATAAATTCCCTCTTTCTGACTGTCCCACAGTTAACGTTAATAGAAGTTGATAATATAATCAGAAAAGATGTTGGGCAGTGTTACCACATTGTTTTTGGCTGGAGAAATCAGAGAGACAGAACATATTATATGTGTTCTATGCTTAGGAAACACTCCATGCCTATTCTCTGCTTCTTTTTACCATGTTTTTCTTTTCGCAATCACCTTATAGCTTCCAATTAACTGGCTGTGTAGGTACTTTATCTTTCTCTTCTGTTTCACTCTGTCCCTTCTACCATGATTAAGCTGTATGTACCCACTACCTGCTTCCATTCCAGAGCCTGTGTACTCTAAAGTTATTGTTTAGTTACTGGTATTTCCTAGTAGGCTTCAGGCCAATGAAAGCAAAGAGCATAATCTTATTTATGCTAAATCTCTAGCAGGTAACATGCTCTTTGGCATAAAGTAAGCATTCAATAAATGTTTATTGAAGAAATAAACATAAATGTCAATAATGTGCAGGCAGAGAATTCTTACCAATGGAGTCAGCAAAAATGTCGGAGAGCGTGCTTATCTCAGATACTGTCCATGTCATGGAAAACCACTCACACTTGCTTCTGTGCAATATTATAGTAGCACTCTACTGGAAAATTGAAGGATGTTGGATATAGATTCTGCAAAAAGAGAAGGCCATCTAGGGAGGTGTAACATTCAGAATCCATTAGAGTTGAGTTGAAGACCCATTATTGTACTTCTAATAACTCTGCATCAGGAGGTGTTGGCTATTCCCATAACACTGAGAGCTGTGGCTGTATCATATTTAGAGGGTCTGTAGAAATGTGTTTCAAAGTATTTCAGCATTTGAAATAGTGCTAATCAATGACTAACCATGTAGGATAAAACATAACTCTGGTTGTGATATAAATGGCAAATATGCTTTCTGTAGCATTCTCTCCCCCGAAGATCTATTTGTCAAGGTTACTGAAACCAACATGTATACTTGTACTTGTGGATTTAATAAAAAATTGCTCGAACTCGTCTTTACAAGGACTGCAGATGTCAGATGTCTCTTTTGCCAACCAGAAAACCAGCATCTAGGGCTGTCAACTGATCTCCTGAGGCATGCTTCAAAGTGGTGGCCCTTACTGGAGAAGTTAGTCTCTTTTCATCTAGTGCTCTTGGAGGGTGGACTTTTTGCTCAAAGAGAAATAAAAATAAAGAAAAACCTTGATAACTAATCAACGTGTCCTTAGAGAACTGGTTTTATTGATCACATTACCAACAAGTCAGGAGTGTTTTGAATATGGACAACCCACAGGGAAAGAGATTCAATAAGATGAGAGTTTTCAAAGTTAAAATTTCATGCCAGCCGGGCGTGGTGGCGCACGCTTGTAATCCCAGCATTCGGGAGGCTGAGA
>PVLC010004271.1:34161-86892 GCA_004027655.1 Graphiurus murinus
AAAAAAAAAAAAAAAAAAAAAAAAAAAAAAAAAAAAAAAAAAAAAAATTTCATGCCAATTTATATCCACAAAAACTCTGTGCTTAAGTGACTAGTGATACAGTAATATTTAAGATGTCACACTCCTCCAAAACAGAAATTTATAAACTTAAATGAAAGATCTGATTACACATGTATTATAATACTTGATTGATTCTTTTCTGAAATTGAAGCAATCTTAAAGTATGGGAATAATTCCCAGTTAACATTTTATGAGTTATTAGCAAATCTTGGTCTGCTAAGTCAAAGTTGAAAAGCAAAGTAATCTGTTCTCAGACTTTTAGCTTTTTCTCCATAGAGTGAAATAAGTCAGTCCAGAGTCAGATACATTTGTTTGTTCTATATATTATTTTCTTCTTAAGGAAGTTTTTGGAAGTTATTATTCTTTTCTGTTTGGTTGGTTTTGTTTGTTTTAGAATCATATTTTTCTTGCTGAAAGTGTAACTGAGTGGTAGAGCATGTGCTTAACATATGGCCCTGGGTTCCATATCCAGCATCAGGAAAAAAATTCTCTAGAATCATCATATCGATGTTTGCTTAAGTTTATTTCTCTCCTTTTGCAAACAATTATCTCCGAAAGTGCTGTATAACATTTTCGGAAATTTAAATAGAATGTCACAATACCTCCTATAAAAGGAAATCTCCAAAGGTATCATCAATCAGCCCCATGAAGATTGAGAGTTTGGAGTCACTCAACTTCTGGAAGTATATTTATGGTATAGCTTAATGCGAGTCTGAACTTGCCAGTCATCTTTAAAGAAAGCTCCCTTTTCAGACATGTGTTGTTAGACTTCATTACAACATAAGCATAAACTTAAGTCACTTCATTCTTTTCATTTCAACAAAAGTAAAAGAGGAAAATTTTTATAAAGAAAATATGGCTGAATTATTAATGTCAAGACCTTGATATGTCTGTTAAGCAAAGATTAAGGAGAATCTATTCATATAAAAACAAATAATACTGTTGGTTTAAATGTTGAATGGAGTTCTTACAGGGGATACAGGAAATTAATAAAGTATTTGTTTCAAAGGGAATCACAGCACCCCAGTTCAGATGGTTTATAAAGTAAAGATGAAGCCCTCTCTCCTTGATTTTTGACTAAGACACTGCAGCAAATCCTAGGCTGTGTTCCTGAAAGGCAAAGCTGGCAGCTGAACAGAATGGTTTTACAGAGTCCTGAGAGTAGATTTCAAATCTGCAGAGTCCCCACAATCACACAATTTCCTTACCTGGATCAGTCTTGGTTCCTATCATTATTCATACAAATTCTGTAACTCCGTTAAATGAGACCACTTGGAATTAGTGTTGAAATAAATCCAATTTCCCAAGTCTTTTGTTTTTCATCATGCTCATAACAGATGTTGAGACTTAAAAAGGTTCGAGCTGAATACGTCTGTGGTTCCAAGTTAAGCACAGAAAAAGCCAGCTTCCATGTTATCGTCACGGTCTACACTCTTGTAAATCCTGTAATGTTTGGTGTGAGATGACTCTGCTAGTGTTGATCAAACCTGCTTACAAATCTGGCATTGCGATAAGTCACTTTGGAAAGTCTTGGCGTAACATTCATCTGTAAAGCATAGAAAGGGACTTCTCAAGCAGAATTATCATTTCTGTGCAAGATACGTTTCTAGAATTAGAATCTGTAAATTGTGGGATCTCCAACTCTAAACTTACATGTTCATTTTGCCTTCTCTATAAAGTGCTAGTTGTTCTTCTGTTAGACATAGATAAGGGAAAAAATGACAATAAAGAACTCTCAGTAATGAATCTTTTACTTTACCTGGTTGTTATTTTGGCTTTTCCTCCGTCACAGGTATATAATAATGAAATTGAAAAATCTGTGGAGGATGTTTTAGCACCTGCTAGTATATTCCCTTAGTGCAACACAATGGAGAGAGAGGGTTTGCAAGCTTCTAAAATTATTAAAAATCAATTTATCAGTTACAGTGTTGTTTTCTCTTTTTCCTGGGTCTTAAAAAATGTGTTCTATTGCTTTCTCTCTATCCAGTATCATCTTGAAAATTGTGTCTCAACTTAAGTATTTTAGAAATTGTGCTACTTTTAAAAGTTATCAAAAGGAAAAAAAATATTTGGGAAGACTTTCTTTTCCTAAGCAATGTCAATATATTGCTCCCTTTCAATTTTCACCTTTTTAATTTAGAAGCATATTTTTTATTTATTTCTATAGTTCTGATTTCTGCTTTTCGTGGGTTAGGGAGATAATTAAGTCTTTTGGTTAAAGGTCAAGCAGGAGTAAGAATAATAAACAAAAGATAATGAAGTATAAAAATTATGACTGTTGTCTTTTACACTTTTAGTTGTATTACTAAGAACTTAAAGCAAGGTTTGATTTGGTAAAAATTTAAAATTTAGTTATTATATTTCTATTAAAATGATGTTACAAGATAGAAATGTTATATTTCAACTGAATTGGGGAAAGTGGCAGTGGAATGGAAGAAATCAAACTGATAAGTACTGGTGGTCTATAATGTCTTCTATCATATTATATTTTTGAGCTAATATTGACTATCTCAACCAATCAAATTGCAAGGGAGAAAAATAGCTATAAAGACGGAAATATGAGGCAAAATTATCATTATTTGTAGATGGTATGATTATATACCTGAAAAATCCCAATCAGTTATCTAGCTACTAAAAAAATGATAGTTATCAGTCTACATGTCCATCAATGGATGAATGAATAATAAAATTATGGGATAAACACACAATTGAATTCTACTCAGCAATAAAGAAGAACAAAATTACATCATTTGTAGGAACATGGATGGATCTACAGAACATTATGTTAAGTGAGATTAGCCATTTGCAGAAAGTGAAGGGGCATATGTTTTCTCTCATACGTGGAAGCTAGGGAGTAATTGGCATATAAGAGGGACTTTGAAGAAAGGAGGAAAACCCTCAGTGGAGTGATGGAGGGGGTCTACGGGAGGGTGGTGTTGGAGGGGAGGGAGAATTAATGAAGGAAATACTTCCATTGATGTTATATATGTATATGAAATTATCGATGCCAATCTCAAGTAGGAAGGGATGGGGGCAAGCTTACCAAGTGCTGTGTGCATGTGTGTCCCTATCATTCTGAAGTTCATTATGATGTGAGATTACAATGCACCAACAAAAGTATAGTTTAAAAATTAATAGAAAATCAATAACATTTAAATTGATATTGTCAACATAATTTTGAAAACAAAATGGAAGGAAATATAATAACAATAAGAATAATAAAGGAAATATGCCAGACCTAGAGGAATAAAACTATCTTTAACAATTTTTTTGAATTAATGGGAAGACAGAGGTTCTACTTGGATGGGAATATTCAGTATTATGAAAAGGCCAGTTCTCTAATAAGTTGTCTATAAATTTGATGCCTTCCCAATAAATAAAATTGTCAGAAGGAAGGTATATAATTTATATGTTGCTATATAACAAATTATCCTAGACTTAGTGACTTAAAATAAAAGCTGTTTCTTATTTCACACTTTTCATATGTCAGGGATTTGGGAGCCCCATAGTTGGATGGTCCTGGATTTGAATGTCTCCTGAAGTGGCAGTGAGGTTTCTGGCTGTCATTTGAAGGCTTGATGCAAGGTGGGTAGTTCACTTGTTTCCAAGATGGTTCACCAGAGAGGTGATAATTGTCTGCAGGAGACATTGCTTCCTTCCCTGTGGCCTCCCCAGAGGCTGCCTCGGTGTCTTTACAATGTGGTGTCTGCCTTCCTCCAGTATGCCTGTCTAGGGAGAGTGTGGTGGAAGCAGAAATGTCTTTTATGGTCCAGCTTTGAATGTCATAGCCTGTTGGTTACATGGTTCAATCCTATTTTGTGTGAGATGAGACAGTGCAAGAACATGAGTTCTAGTAGTCACAGGTCATTGGTGGCCAGTTTGGAGGCTGCTATCATGGGATATTTCAAACTTGGCAAATCAATCCTGATGTTCATATAGAGAAACAAAAATCTGAAAAGAGCCTAGCAGCTTTCACTAAAGGGAAGTATAATGTATTAAAACTTTACTCTTTACTGGGCATGATTATAAGAATTCTGTATGGATTACCTTACTTATGCCTCCTAACATCCCTGTGGGAGTGGCTGCTATTATCATCTTCATTACAGATAGGGAATAGAGGCACCAAGTTTTAGATAACTTGTTCAAGATTCCACAGTAAGTGGCAGGATTTGAACCCAGGTTACAAGGATCTAAAGCCCAAATCCTATCTCAAGGCGGAAATGACAAATTAATGGAACCAAATAGGTTAAAATACATATGAGACCAGGGTGAGGTGGTGCACAACTGTAATCCCAGTACATGGGAGGCTGAGACAGGAGGATAGTAGGTTTAAGACCAGCCTTTGCAACTTAGTGAGGCCCTCCACAATTTAGTATGACTCCGTTTCCTAATAAAAAATAAAATAGGGCTGGAGTTATAGCTCAGAGGTAGAATGCCCTTTGGTTCAGTCCCCAATATGGAAAAAAATGAGATTTCAGTGTGAAATATTGGTGGCCTTTTTGATTACTAGGGGCAATTAAATATATGGTATTGTGTCCACCAGGCTTATCGGGCACCCCAGGCTGAACCCTCAGCCATGAGACCCCAATAAAGACGCTGCCTGAATGTTGCTGGTTCGAACCTCACTTTATTATATCTCTCTCTTTCTGGGATCAAGGGCACTGCACAAGCAGTAACAAACACAGCACAGAGGTCGTCTTTCCAAATAGTGCTTTTCCAACAGACTTCCAATAACCCCTCTCTCTAGCAACCCGTCTTCCACTAGCAACCCACGATCTTTCTTCCCAGGACTTCCCCAGCAACCCAGCCAACCTCTTCCCAACCGCTTCTTCTTCCCAACCACTTCCTCCCAGAACTTCTCCCAGCAACCCAGTCAGCCAACAACTCAACCAGCCTTTCCCCAGCAGCTCTCTCTCTCTAGGCGAGAGGTTGAGGCTTTTAAAGCTGCGCAGGGCCTAAGCCACGAGGTGTCTCATACAGCTCTCACCTGGGCCGGCCACGAGTCCGGCGTGCTGGTGCATGCGCTCTGGCATGGCACAGCCCCGGGATGTTATCACCTGCAGCTGCTTCTGGCACTTCTGCCAGGCTCCATCTAGAGGCCAGGTCTAGCTGGCCAGACTAGGCCCCCGACACAGGCTAGCCATTTGGGGACAGTCATTGTTTATACCAAATATCCATGAATAAAAGACTGTAATGTAAAAATAAAACTGCATAAATGTATTTGAAGAAAATGTTACCAAATTATTTTCTTATAACAAATAGGGAAAAGCCCTTCTAACCAATAAGTCCTACAGAAAGAGTGCAATCAATTTGACTACATATGGAAAATGTATCATTAGCAATCAACAGAGAAATAACAAATTAGGGAAGAATATATATCTTATTCAACAGAGAAAGCCTTATTTTCTGTATGTAGATAGAATTATTATAAAATCACAAAGGAAAGACATATAATTCAATGAAATTTACAAAGATAACTATTGACAAAATAGAGAGAATTTATAAACATATGAATTATGCTCAGTCTCATACTTAAAAAGATTAAACTTAATTTTCACCTGTCACACTTGGATATATCAAGGATTAAAATTTTCTACTTTACAGTGTTACCAAGGGTGTAGGGGAAAGAACGGCTCTCATTACTATTGACATTATCTCTCAAAATAAGATATACCTAGATCTCTGGCCCAGCAATTTCACTAATGTTTATTCTACTTGCATACTTTCACTGGTTCCCAAAGATATATACACAGTTAATGTTGCACTATTGCTTGGAATAATAAAAAAAATCAACTAATAAACTAAAGCTATCAAAATATGGAGCTAGTTAATTAAATTGTGGTATAACTACACAGTGAAATACTATGTTCTAAGAAGAGTTAGCTAACAGGGATGTTCTGACATGAAAAGTTACTCAAATACAGTTTGGGAATTGGTCAAATGTAGAAGACTGGTTGCTTTAAATTCCCTTTTTAAAAACAGCATCTACAGAGATTTCACACACTTTTCCTTCTTATGAATTTGAGACTTCTGAAAGGAAACTCATAAGCTATGAAGAGTAGATGCATGTGAAAGATAAGACTGGGGGTCTTGAGTAGGAAAATTATTTACTTTCATTATATTCCATTTTGTTTTTTTTAAAATATTTTATTGGTGCATTACAGGCTCACATCATAACGTGGTTCACACTGATAATGGCATACATGCACACAGCACTTGGTGGGCTTTCCTCCGACTTCCTCCATCTTCCCTCTACCCTATACAGGCTATTGAGATTGACATTGGTATTTTCACATATGTACATGATGTGAATGGAAGTGGTTCCTTCACTGATTTTTTTCTCTCTCCCTACCCCCACCTTCCCCTAGATCACCTCCCTCTCTCCACTGGAGTTTCCTCTCCATTACCTGAAGTCCTTCTTGTATCCTGATTACTCCCTAGCTTCCACATAGGAGAGAAAACATATGACCCTTCACTTTCTGTGACTGCTAATCTCACTTAACATAATGTTCTCTAGGTCTCTCCTTTTCCTGCAAATGATGTAATTTTGTTCTTTATTGATGAGTAGAATTTCATTGTGTGTATATCCCATAATTTTGTGATCCATTCATTTGTTTATGACACCTAGGTTGGTTCCATAATTTGGCCATTATGAATTGTGCTTCGATAAACATGACTATGCATATATTATTATAATATTTTGATTTCAGTCCATTTGGAAAGATACCCAGGACTGGTAGAGCTGGATCATATAGTGGATCCATTCTTAATTTCCTGAGGAATCTCCACGGTGATCTTCATAGCAGCTGCACTAATTTGCAATCCCACCAACAATATAGAAGAGTTTCTATTTCCCAACATCCTCACCAGCATTTATTGTTGTTTGAATTCTTTTTTTTTTTTTGGCGGTACTAGGGATTGAACTCAGGGGCATTCTACCTCCAAGCTACACCCCCAGCCCTATTTTTTTATTCTTTATTTTGAAACCGAGTCTCACTAAGTTGCGGAGTGCCTGAGGCTAGGCCGCGAATCCGGATTCTCCGGTCTCAGCCTCCCGAATGCTGGGATTACAAGCGTGCGCCACCACGCCCGGCTGTTGTTTGAATTCTTGATTGCCACTCAAATTGGTGTTAGATGGAATCTCAATGTAGTTTTAATTTGCATCTCCCTGATTGATAATGATGTTGAACACTTTTTCATATTTTTATGGGCCATTTGAATTTCATCTTTTGTGATGTGTCTACTTAGATCAATTACCCATTTCTTGATTGGGATATTTGTTTTCAGTGACTTTATCTTTATGATCATGTATCTATATACTACTTATTTATTTTTTATTTGTACTGGGGATTGAACCCAGGGGTGTTCTACCTCAGAGCCTCATCCTCAGGCTTTTTCTAATTTTATTTTTAAATGATTAAATTTTGAAGCATGGTCTTGCTAAATTGATGAAAGTGACCTCAAATCTGCAATCCTCCTGTCTCAGCTTCCCAAGTACCAGTACTGGGATTACAGCTGTGCACTGTCATGCCAAACTATATTATTATATAATACATATTAATTAAAAGTTAGAATTTTAATCTGTGATAGGGTTTGGTTTCATGAAACATGGTACAGAACTCCATATATCTTCAAAATTATGTCTGAATTATGGTACTGTTTATTAGTTGAAAACAATAAATAATAACATGTATTATTACAATATGAAATGCATACAGGTGACTTAAAATGGATAACAAAAAGTAATTCAAGGGTGGTGAGATTCTGATTAATATTAACTTCCAATACCATATTACTCTTAGCATTCATGGTTATATATAACTAAATATCTTGAAACAAAGCCCATTAAAGTAGAATTTAAGAACTACTTGCTATCAAGTGTAGAACCATACTGTATGTCAGTATTTCAAAGTGTACTATCCCAGATTGTTTGGATTCAAGCCTCCATCCGATGAGCAATAATTTCCCCAACTATCTAAATTATGTAAGTAGTTTCTCATCGAAAATGTCAAAATCCATTTAAAATGAAAGTCCATTGAATAATTTAAGCAACTAAACAAAAAAAACTAACATGAAAATATGTCCATCTCAAGAAGTTGGCATGAAATAAATATAAATAGCTAAATTTGAATAATTTTAACAGAGAATACAATAATAGATTAAAGCACAATAAATAAAAAGTAAAAGCAAGATTCTATAATGATTTTTAGATCTCTTTTTTGGAGATACTTTTTTTTGGCAGAAGAATGCTAAATCCTAAATGGAGAGGAAAAGTAGAGCATTGCATCCCCAGTTCAATAATTGATCAGTTGAGGATCATCAGTGAACATTAAACCTCTCGGAGAAAGATAATGGGGAAGGGGATATTCACATAGTCTCCAAGCACCTCATCACAGATTACCTATTATGAAGTGAAAAATGGACCTTTACAGCAGAGGTCACCTTATCCGTGTGATTCACTGGTAGTGGAACTATCTTTTATCATGTGTCTTTGGATTTGATGTAATATCACTTTAGTAATAGTCTTGCCAAATATGGTAAACCCAATCTAAGCAGAGGAAGCAATTAGACAAATCAACAGAGTGAGACATTTTGACAGGCAGCTGGCCTGGATTCTTTAAAAAATTAATATCATGAAATGCAAAAATAGCACAGTATATTTAAATTAAAAATTAGGAGACTCAACAACAGAATGCAATGCATGCAATTTAGATGCTTGATTAAAAAGAAAAGGAAAAGAGAAAACTGTAAGAGCCATTTTGGGGCTTAGGGAACAATTGAAACAATTTAAATATGGTCTGTATATTAGATTATATATAAATTAAAGTTAGTTTTCTTAGTTGTAATAATGGTTTTGTAGTTATTTAGAACAATATTTTCATTTTCAAAGATGAGTGCTTGCATGCTGAAATATTTAATGCTATTATGTCACAACTAATATACAAATAATTAAGCAAGTAAGAATATATATCTCATCTCTCTCTCTCTCTCTGTCTCTCTCTCTCATGCATGAATGAGTGCTAATGTGGCAAAACAACTGATTAATCTGGGGGAAAGTATACATATATTTACTGTATTATTTTCTTGATTTAAAGTTTTGCAAAATGAAGAGAAAAATGTTAAGGATAATTAGAGGCTTATGCTATTTTACATGGACACATTAGAAGGTTCCCGGTGCTGACTTCACCTTGAGGGCAATTATAAAGCTTTGTTAAAACCTAAGTAGGCAGCTGAGTGGGATTCTTATTTTTCTACAAACAAACAAAGTTATAACCGATAATGTGAATGAATATACTTTCAATAAGTCTCACCTAAGATAACTTTTATCTCCTAAAATTACTTGTACATTTCATGGGACTAACCCTGCATCATGGTGACGCACACGTGTAATCCTAGTACTTGGGAGGCTAAGACAGGAGGAACACAGGTTGGAGGCCAGCCTTAGCAACATTTTATGAGACTGTCTATCCTCCAAAATTGACTGGCAGAAAGGTGGTTGAAAAGCTCATCACGGGATTCATTTGCTTTAAGTTATTGAGTTAAATTCCTGTGTAGAAATGGGAAAAACCATCAGGTGTATTAACTAATCGGTACACTTTAGAAAGCCTTGGCTCCTAATTGGAGCTTTTCTTTGAACCATTCATGGGTTAGTGGAGTGTTGTTACCATTACTGGCAGCTTCAGCATCACCTGGGAAGCTTGTTGAGGATTTCAATGCATCAGAAATTTTGAGAATAGGCCTAGCAATCTGGATTTTATAAGCCTTCTATCAGTGACACCAATAAGTCCTGTTATTGACATGCACATTTTCAGGAATGGCCACCAACCATCTTGCTGGTCATGTAGGGCTGAGGAGAAGGGGCAGGGACACTGCAAAGATGCTAGAGTGAATCGTACCATTGGTCTGAAAGTCACTAAAAGACCCCAGAAGATTTGACTTAATAGGGCAGAGTGGCAAGAAGTAGATTACTACTTCCAAGGTTAGCACATTGCAAAGCAGTTCTGTCCATTTTAGTTGTCAATAGGGGTTGGAAAAATCCACCCATTTGGGGCCAAGGGCAGATTTGGTGGAGAGGATGCTTGCAGTAATCCAGGCGTGGACCTGAGGTGGAGGACTGGGGATGCACCATAGCCACCCTATTCCATGGCTGGATGATGTGAAGGTCCAAGGGCAGGTGTGGGAAGTGACTGAGGTGAGGTAACCCAGATGGAAAGTGAGGACAGAAGGATAGGGCAGAGATGCTCTGTCAGTCGGGAAGAGTATGAACAGACCTGTCATTGAAGAATTGCCTGTTAGCATAATTGGAGTAGGGCAGCAGGCAGTAGTCTTCCTGGGAATGTTATATGGGGCTTGACGTTAAAGGAGACCTCACTTTGTAGGGAGAATACAAAAAGATACAGGATGCTTTAGCATCTGGGCCAAAAGGATGGAATTCTTTTGGATGTTTTATAGGAGCTACTGACACAGATAGGGAAGAGAGGGGGAAATATCTTAGTGCTCCACTGTTTGGGTGCAGGGCAAGTGAGATTATTGTTGAATCCTTCTAGAGCTCCAGGCAAGATAAGACCTTCAAGCTGGTTGTGGAAAAGTAGCAGAGTAACAAGGGAAAATCTCTGATATTTATTATAGGCAGGATGAGCTGGAGGGGGTGGGGGCTAAAAAATTTCAATTACTCACTATCAGTATCAGAAAGAACTGATACTATGCTACTAGGCTTCCAATGTAGACTACCAATGTAGACTAAAGGTGGAGGTGACCATTTTTATGAACAGATGCAATAAGATTAAGAGAGGCAAGAAATGTTATATCTATTTTGAAATTCTCAAGACAGAAACTGCCTGATTTATGATGTTTGTGTGTTATTTTTAAAAATGTAGGAGGAAGCAAAGGGGCATTTATATACCAGATATTTATGAGTACTTAACCAAGAGACTCATATTTTGCAAGAATGACATATTAGCTAAATAAAAATGATACTATTAATAAGTATGCTAATAGTAGCTAATAAGTTGCTTACCTTAGTTTAGAAAGAGATTTAATATATGTTATTTGATTCACTGTACCTGGGAATAGTACGGGCACACTTATTATTATATTTCAAATGAAGATATCCAGGCCAAACGCAATTGAACTGACCCATCAGTAGAGACCATGGTTCCAACTCATGCTCTTGACACCCTATGTTGTCACAATGCTTTGCTGATCTTATGTAAAAATGGGTTTTTTATGTTTTTTAATGACTTTCTTTATTTCCTTTTATTCTAAATAATATGTAATAGAAAAAAATGTGAGAGAAGTTGTTAAAGACAACTTAATTTTTAAAATATTTTTATTGGTGCATTATAACTATACACTATAGTAAGATTCAGAGTGATACACTTGTACATGCACACATCCCTTGGTGTGCTTCCTTCTGCATCCCACTCTGCTCCCTCACTTCTTGCTCCCCGTACATTTTAATGAGATTGGCAGTGATACCTCTATGTATAAATATAACATTATTTGAACTGTTCCTTTCCTCAAACCTCCTTTTCCCTTCACCTACTTCCACATCCCCTTTCCTCTCCTCATCCCTTTCCACTATTCATTCTATTGTTCTCTCTCCTCTTTCATCTAAAGTCCTTTTTCTTTCCTATTTTCTCTCTAGCTTCCATATATGAGAGAAACATATGAGCCTTGACTTTATGGGACTGGCTGATCCCAGCCTAATGTTCTTCTTTAAGGCTGAGCAAGACTCCATTGTTTTTATATACCACATTTTCTTAAAGATGACTCAAGTGCCTGTTGGGGAAAGATAACATGGTTCTATCCACCCATAGCTGAGTTTAGATCCTAACTCATACTGTTTTAAAGTAATGATTAAGATTAACTAGACTTCCCATCTGTCATACTCAACTATTTGACAACAAAACAAAAGGTTGAATTACCCATCCCATGAAAGTGCTAAAACAGAGCACGGGCTGCTTATTTATTTTGGATATAGAGGAGTTTCTTGTTTCCAAAGATGTTAGAGTAGATAATCTTTAAGATCTGCCTGCCAAGATTTCATCAGACACTGGAAGCAAGTGAAAAACCAACCAACTAAATAACCACAACAAAGCCCTTGATTCTCCATGGCCAAAGTAGATGCTACAAAGTCTGGCTATTTAATGCAATGTTTTTGACGTATTAGAGAAGCCTTCATGAAGTCTTTCAGGGTCTTGCTGCTCTTGTTTGAAAAACATTATAAGTTTATTTTTCTGATTTTCTAGGTCAGTGATTCTCAGAGTGTGAATCCTAGACCAATAGCTTCAGTATTGCCTGGGAGACTTGTTACAAATGCAAAGGAATCAGAAATGCTGGGAATGGGGCCCAGCAATCTGATTGCAGCAAGTCCTCTGGGTGATCCTGATGCAGCCTCACTGCAGAAGGACGCGTTAGGGAACATGTGAGCAGAAGTTGAATATTAAGTTCAGTGGAAAGGAAATACTGGATGGAGGCAAATGAAAAACAAAGGAATTGAGTAAGCTGTTCTGTCTGAGGGTCATTGAATGTAAGGATTACCTGCACAATCCATACGACTGCTGTGGCAATGCAGGAATGATGGTTTTGTTTTCAAAAAATGAATGGGTGAATAAATAAGAAAAGTTTTATAAGGCTTTCTAAAAATAACTAAAAATTTAAACTATTTATTTTAATAGTGAATAAAATTGGATTACAGAAAATATGTTTAGATGCTTGGTTAGAGTGCATTATGTTGGTAGGGTTTTGTTTAGTTTGTTAGGAGTATTCGATGGAATAGGCTAAACTGCTGTAATAGATTGATCCAGACACAATAAAGTTTATCTCTGGCTTACCAAACAGTTCAAGGTGGGTCTTCCTCAGCAAGAAGAAGCTTTAATCTGCTCAGTGATACAGAAGCCAGGCTTCTTCCACATGTACCTCTTTCTGTCATTTCTAGTGCCGACTTATTATTTATATCCCTCTGGTGGAAGAAAAAGAATGAAGGAGTTACACCCTTTAAAAAAATGTTTAGCTTTTTCAAGAGAAATGCAAACATGCAAAAAGACCTGCATGTGAATTCCCTTAGAAGTTTTATTATAGCCCCAAACTTGAACACAACCTAGATATCCTTTCATGGGTTAATGGTTGAACAAATGACAGTCTAACCATAAAATGGAATGCTATTCAGCAGTAGAAAGCAATAAATTACTGATATATATGATGAATCCCCCCAAAATCATTATGCTGAGTTAAAAAAAAGCCAGGTACAAAAGATTGCATACTATATGCTTCCATTTATTAGATACTCTTGAAATTAAATATATATGTATAGAAAGGAAGAACAGATTTGAGATTGGCAGGATTTAGGGATGAAAGCAGGTGGTTCTAATTATAAATATTTGGCATGGGTTACAGAATAGTTCTGTGTCCTGAGTGGGTTTTCAATCATACAAAGTTACATATGGGATAAAATGAATAGAATTACACACACATACACACAAACCACGCGAGTGATTATAAGTCAGAATACACTCTATGAATTGCACAAATGTTGATTTACAGATTTGAGTATTATTTCATAGTTACATGCAATGCTACCCTGGGGAGTAAGTGAAGGGTCATGTAGTTTTCATGTGTGTTTTTTTTAACTTCCTGTGAACTTATAGTTGTTTCAAAATTTAAAGTTTGAAGAAAAGAAACTGGCATTTATCTGAGTCATTATCTCAGACTTCTGAGGTCTGATTATGTGAGGTCTGAGTCATTAACTCAGATTCCATTTACAGGGACTAATTGCAGGACACACAATATCTGAAAAAGCCCTGGAAAAACTGAAAGGGGAGAAAGGATTTGGCAGTGTATGAGTTTGTTTTTGTTGCTATAAAAATACCCAAGGCTCAGTACTATATAAAGAAAAGAGATTTTTTTTTTTTTTTTACAGTTTTGGAGGCTGAAAGTTGAAGATAAAACTACCCCATCTCTTTCTTTGGCATTTGGTGAAAGCCCCTTTAGTTGTATTATAGCATGGCGAGAAGCAGGAAGGGAGATAGTCACATGCAGAGGACGGCAACCTTATGGAGTGGCCTAATACTAATTTCCCAGTGAAACCAAATTGTCAAATCCAAAGCTATTTGTACCAATCTGTACTATATTCCTCTTATGATACTTCAATAGCCTTATATTTTGCAAACACTTTTGTTGTTACATTTATCCCAAAGCAGTGATGAGTCTTTTCAGAATATCAGGGAATTTCTTAATTTCTCCTTTTATTTCTTCTATGACCCATTCCTCATTCAACAGCATGGTGTTCGGTCTCCATGTGTTTATATGGTTATTCTGGGTCTTCTTATAGTTGATTTCTAGTTTCATTCCATTTTGGTCTGAAAAAACACAAGGGATTATATCACATATTTTGAATTTGCTAGTGCTCACTTTGTGGCCCAGGGTGTGGTCTAATTTGGAGAAGGTTCCATGAGCAACTGAAAAAAAATATGAATTCAGCTGCAGTTGGGTGGAATATTCTGTATGTATCTAATAGGTCCATTTGGTTTATGGTGTTCTTTACCTCTGAGGCATGTTTACTGACCTTTTGTCTAGGAGATTGGTCTAGTGGTGTGATAGGAATGTTGAAGTCTCCCAATATTCTCCTATTGGGATCTATGTGTGACTTAATGTTACGTAGGGTTTGTTTTATGAAAGTGGTTGTGCCTATGTTTGGAGCATAAATATTGAGCACTGTTATATCCTCTTGCTGGATTGTTCCTTTTACTAGTAAAAAATGATGACCTAATTTGTCTCTTCTGATAAGTTTAAGCGTGAAGTCTAGTTTGTCTGATATCATATTTGCTACTCCTGCTTGTCTTCAAGTTCCATTTGCATGGATTACCTTGCTCCAACCCTTCACCTTTAGCTTTTGAGTCTTTACTTGTAAGGTGTGTTTCTCACAGGCAGCATATAAATAGATTATTGTTTTGAATCCATTTTGCCACCTATGTCCTTTTTTGAGGAGTTGAGGATGTTTATATTCAGTGTGATTATTGAGAGATGATTTTTAATTCCTAACATTTTGAGTTTTAAGTTCTGTTCGAGATAATGTTTGTTCTTCTTTTTGCTTAGTTGTTTGATGGAAATCATTGTTTTTCTGGTTCTGGTGTTTATGTATTAGTTCTTCTTTGTAATTAATCTCTTTGAGTATTTTCTCTAGTACTGGTTTTGAAGACCAAATTATTTCAGCTTCTGTTTGTCATGGAAGATTTTTATTTCTCATTGAACTTGAGAGATATTTTTGCTGGGTAGAATAGTCTTGGCTGGAAGTTGTTTTCTTTCAGAATTTTGAATATTCCACTCCAGGCCCTCCTGGCTTTTATGACTTGGTTTCAGAAGTCTGGAGTGATTCTTATTGGTTTGTCCCTGAATGTCACTTGGTCTTTTACTTTCATTGCTTTTAAGATTCTCTCTCTGACCTCTACATTAGTCAATTTGATTATTATGTGGCATGGTAAACCTTTTCTCTGATATTTTATAATGAGGGTCCTATATGTTTCCTGTACCTGTGTGTTGACCTCTTTTTCTACTTTGGAAAATTTTCTGATGTTACTTCTCTGAAAAGATTATTGACTCCTTTGGTTTTAGCTTCTATTCCCTCTTCTATGCCTATTATTCATAGATTAGCTCTTGTCTTTTCAATGTCCAACTCATGCTGTTTTTTTAAAATATAACTTTTATACTATGCATTTATTTTTGGAGTGGTCAGCTTTTAAGAGTGAGATTCTATTTTACATGTGGTCTAGTCTACTGTTTATAGTTGTATTGATGACTTCACTTCAATTATTGCATCTTTCACTTTCTTCAGCTTCTTTTTAATTTCTGTTCAGGGTATCAGATTCCTTCATTTATTTCAGGCTCTGAATTCTTTTCAGAAATCCTGTATCATTTCTACTATTAAAGTTCTGAATTGTCCTTCTGGCAATCTTTGCAATTCTGTGTTGGCAGGTTCTGTTATTGTGGAGCTATGGGAGTTCATTGCTTCCTTTCTATTCTTCCCTCTCATGATTTCAGCTTTCTTAAGTTTATATCTTTGTTGCTTTTGATAGCTTTCTCTCACTCTATAGGTTTCCTATGTCTATTTTTTTCTTTTTATATTATCTTATTCTGGAGGTAGATATTTACCACTAGGTTTGCCTTAAAATTGAATAGCCTTCACTATATGGGTATTCTCAGCTCTCTGTTGTGTGTTTATCACCCAACCTTGAAAACTGTGTCCCATATCTCCCCACTGTTGTTCTGCCTGTAGATCATCAATACTGGGTTGCATTTACTCTGGGCTCCTTCATAGCATTGCAATGGTGATGTTGATGAGTTCCAGGTGTTAAGATCCAAAGACCTGTCTGTCACCTCCGTTATAGGGAGTGGGCTCGGAGGCATGAGCAGAACAGTTTGTGCCCTATGAGTTTTTAAACATCAATATGTGAGATGTTGGGCAGTTTCTTCTATCAGCTGTGGTTAGTTTTACTTGGTGTCTGGCAGTCCTTTTTGGTGGGTCACCTGCCTGGTCCAATCTCAGCAGTAGGGATTTAAAGATGTCAGCTGGTATATGCAAGGACAAGTTGTGTTGTATTCAATGATGAAGTTGAGTGAGGAGAAAGGTGCTCGAGCAATGGATGCAAGAATAGGGTGCAGTAGAGGATAAGATTGAGTAGAATGATAATTTGAGTGTGGCAGAGTAAGGTAGAGTAATATATATATATATATATATATATATATATATATATTAGATAGTGATTATATAGGAGGATTCTAGTAGCCAGTGTACTTAGGTATAGTGATATGAAATGTATTTAATACATGACAAAGAAAAAAAAAGGGATGGAGAGAAGAGAGTGGGTAGGAAAGAAGGAAGAATCTTGTAAAAGCAAAGGTGAAGAGAGCAAACAAACACACACACACAACAACAACAAAAAACAGACAAACAAACAAACAAAAAACCAGCCCTACAAATATATGAGTACAGAGGAGACTTGACTTTTGCAGCCCTCCTGGGTCTGTGTGGATACTTTGAGTTGTTTAAGGTCCACTTTCTATATTAGTTTCTTGAGCATGTTCCAAGCATTCTCATTTGCTCAGTAACCTATAGCAATGGTGTCAATTTGCAGCCCCACTTTTTGGTCTCTTTCAATGATTGGGACCCTAGCCTGGTGTCTTTCTCTGTTTGTGCAGGCACTGGGTGCCACTTGTGCCTCTTCTGCTGCAAGCCTGGGTCTCTGAGTTCTCCAGAGGGCCTGTCCCTGTGTTTCTTTCTGCCTATGCAGGCAGCAGGTGTCACTAGGGTTGGATACAGTGTAAGCATGTGTATCCACACTTTCCACAGATCCTGGGTCTGTTTCTTTCTCTGCTTAGGCAGGTGGCAGGTGTTGCTGGGACCAGACCCAGTATAAACTAGGGCTCCATAGTCTCCACAGATAGGACTGTGTTAGTCTGATTTCTCTACAGACACCATGACTAGGTGTCCTCTGGCAATCTCTAGAGGCCCTACTAGCATGCTGTGCCCTGCAGGATGTAGACATCTTTGCCCAGGTGGCCCTGGAGGCTACCTGCTAATCCGTGCCTCTGCTATGTCTGGCAGTAGTCTCCATCCCCCCCTCCACCCATGAGTCTATTGCTTACAATGCAAGTCCCTGTGGCCTTGCAGGGCAGTATCCCACTGGGGTGGCTTGTTAGCTTACTGTCTCCTCAAGCATTGCTCTGGATCTCTGGAGGACAAGTGAGCTCAGCTGCTTCTGCTGCAGGCCCAGGTTCTAACCCAGTGTCAGGACAGTCAGAGCTCTGTCCAGCAAGGAGTGAGGTGCCTACCATTTATAGTACTGTTAAACTGCAACCGCTTACTTTGCATCAAGTCCTGGCTTCTTTGCTGGCAGCCCCAGCATGGTCAGTCAAGAAGAAGCCTGCGTGGCTGCTGCCATTCCCCAGGTGAGGTGCGCAGGACACTTTGCTGTCCTTTGTTCTGTCTTCTGGCTTTGGTTCCACCACAGTTCAATTTTTCATTGTTTTGCTCAATTTTCACTACTTCTTTTTTCTCTTGTCAAGAAGCTGCCTTCATGGCAATTGAGTTCCAAGTCTCAGAGTGACTGAGATGTGCTGCTTCCCTCAGTTGCCATTTTGCCCTTTATCTTACTCAACATTCTTAAAGAAAGAAAATAATTTATAAAAATATTGGAAGCACACTCATTACAATGCCTATTTTAAGAGAGAGAGAGAGAGAGAGAGAGAGAGAGAGAGAGAGAGAGAGAGAGAGAAAGAGAAACACATTGGAACCAGCATTGGTAAGTATAGGTAGAAATTGAAACTTGTGCTTTGCCAGTGGGAATGTAAAACAGCACACCCCAAATCTACAAGAGTTTTATAACTCAGAAATTTTCACAAAGAACTGCCATATGATACAACAACTCTAGTTTTAGGTACATACTCTAAATAAATGAATTCAGGGACTCAAATAGATATTTGTACACGCATGTGCATAGCAGCATTATTCATGATAACCAAAAGGCGCATACACCCCAAGTATTAATCAGCAGTTGCATGGGTAAAAAAATGTGATATATATAATGATGATATAATATTATAGAATATTGCTCAGCCTTTAAAAATAATGAAGTGCTGTTACATACTAAAATGGGGATGAATCTTAAAAACATCATGCTAAATAAAATAATCCAAACATAAAAGGAGAAATACTGTACAATTTTACTTATATGAAGTACCTAACTAGGACAGTCAAATTTGTAGACACCAAAGTAGAATAGAGGTTACTCTTGGGGGGTAGTTATTGTTTAATAGGATTGGATTTCTGTTTGGGATGATGAACAGACTGTGAAAGTAGTTGGTGGTGATGACTGTACAGCATTACAAGTGTACTTAATGCCACTGAATTATACACTTGAAATATCTAAAATGGTAATGTTATGTTATGGGTACTTAGTACATTAAAAACGTAGGAGAAAATAATATTGGAAGGAAAATATTTTAAGATTTTAAAGTCAATGGCTATTCATGATTGTGCCAGACATGACACAGGATGATATCAAACTAACACAAGGAAGAGATTATCTCAATTTACTTTACAATTCATTCACGATCTTCCTTGTGGGTAGTAAACATCTCGTGTATTTCAAAATTGCCAAGGGTTAATAACATATGGTTTGGATTTTATGAGTGTGTGTGTGTGTGTGTGTGTGTGTGTGTGTGTGTGTGTGTTACTGGAAATTGAACCCAGGAACATTCTACCTCTGAGCTACAAACCCAGCCCTATGTTATATTTTATTTTGAAACAGGGTCTCACTAAGTTGCTGAGGGCCTTGCTAAGTTGTGGAAGCCAGCCACAAACCTGCGATCCTCCTGTCTCAGCCTCCCAATTCTAGGTGTGTGCCACCACGCCCAGTTTATGAGTACTTATTTAGAGACTCATGTTTCCACTTTTGAGACAGATTCTTACTTTACCCCCAAAGTGATGCTTGAGGTTGGATAGGCACTGTCTTTTCCTAGATCCAGTTCCAGCCAAGGTTTGGGTCTGAATGGCCCTGGGTGAAAGTGACAGTCTGGGCAGAGATATCTTAGATGTAGTTTAGATGTAAATAATCTCTCTTAGATGTAAATAACTCTCAGATATTCCTTCCTTATGTGCCCATTTTCCAAATATACCACCTCTGTGAACATGGAGGATCTGCCTGTGGTTTAATCTAAAAGCATGCATTTTGTATTTTGTAGCCATAGATGTTCTTATAGTGTTCTTTTCTAATTTTCTGAGCCAGCCTACTGCATTCATTGCCATTGGAAGGGGTTGGGTAGGGTACTGATGTTAGGTCTGACCAGACACAACATGTATTAGATTTTCTCTCTTTTTCTGCTTTGTGGTGGGCCCTGGGGAATCATAGGTAAAAATAAGGATAAAAAAAATCCCACAAAGATATTTATTTATTGCTCATTTAAAAAATACTTTTATTGGTTCATTATATTTTCACATTGTAATGTAGCATGAGAGAAATGATCACAGATTTTTAAAAACAAAGAAGTTCAAAACTGCATTTGCTATATTTGTCCATTGATATTCTATGACTCTGCTTTGTGACAACATTTTGTCTATCCTAACTTGTAGCATGTGGTATGTAAATGTTACTTTTCTAAAGTTATTTGTAACTGTCTAAATAGAAGGAGAAGCCAAAATTGTGAAATATGAATACTTTCAAATTCAGTATCTGTATCAGACAAGGAACTATGTTTTTCTTTTTGAAAATATGGTCATCAATCATATAGGAGAAAGAGCAGATTTTCAAAGAAGAAATTAGGATTTTTTTTGTTATAGTTTTGCCACTCACTTGCTAATTTACCCTCGGTCAAAATCCTTAAAGCTAAATTTACTGATATTTAAAATTAAAAATCATAATAAAACTACATCATAAGACTCTTAAATGAGTTAGATAAAGAAATGCTTTGAAAACACTAAGGCACTCTAAAGAGATATTTATAGTGATCATATCTACTACCAAATTATTCTTGCTCCTTCTTTATGGACATCACTAAAGAAATGGAGGATGTTGAATTTTTTAATACCTTTGAATATCTTTGAATCATTTTCAGTTATATGTAAATTTAAAATAAATTTCATATGCTTATAATTTTTTGTGTTTAGGAATCTAAACCTGTACGTTCCAGGGTTCTCTTCTTTAGTAAGTCTAGGTTAGTGGTTCTCAATCTTGGGTATGTATTTAAATCCCCTATAGAGTTTCTAAAAGTCCCCACTCCCAGGCTGCATTCCAGACCCACTTTACATCAGAATTCTGAAAATGAGACTCAGACATCAGTGCCCCAGGTGATGTTGGTGGCCCAAGAACCATTAATTAAGAAACATGCTTCTAAAGAATAATTTGCTAAACTTAGCTGTGAACAAAATGTATTTTTTAGTAAAGGATGATACCAAACAATATTGAAAAACATTTTGTTAATGAAAAACTGAAATAAAATAGACATCTCAGTTCTTATAAAACTTTATAAATCCCAGAATCTGTATTCTTAGATAATGGTGATATTACAAAAACATTATTTATTGGAAATGAGTGATAAAAGGAGGATTTGCATTTTTAAATCTTGATTTCTAGGATGATAAGGTTCAAATTTATCTTTAAGCTGCTTCTTAAAAAATCTAATATCTGTGTGTTTTGTTCCTTGTGCTTAATGTGTTTAATTAAATATTGATCCACAACTTATTCAAACCATAGCTGTTGATGATGACACTGGGTCAATCTTGCTGGCTTACTTTCTGCAATAAACCTCTAATTTCCTGTTTTTTTTTTTTTTTCAATTTATTGGCTCTTTCTCCTCTACTGTAAGACTGTTCAACTTCATAGGTGTTAACAAAGAGAAAAAGGAAAGAGATGTAAATAAAGAAACCTTGAAACTCTTTGGAAAAAAAATGTGAAGAAACGTATTACCCATTATTATTGCTGGTGCAAGCAACTCAGAATGTTCTAGATCTCATTGGGGCTGAAATCACAGTGGAGGGCGGAAGCAGGTGATGCACAGCATGACTGAATGGGTTTGTTTGAGACTTAGTCCATATTGCAACCTAACCCACTTGCCAGCTGCTCACTCCCTCTCCTTCTTTCCCTAATGGCTGTCTCACTCTCCATCCACCCGAGCACCACTCATTCTTCCGGCAAGTTTCTATTGAGAATTCAGGGAGAACTCGTTTCATGATTTTTACCATTTCTTTCCTAGCAAATGTCTGAAATCAAAGGCATAGCTCACACAGCTCATTATCTCTCTCCCAAGAGCAGCCCCCAGACTCCTCACAGGTTTGTGCACAAGGTTCTCTAAGGTTCCTCCATCCTACTCCTACCCTGTTCCATTCCACCCCATAGAGCCAAGCACTGCTGACTGCCTCTCCTTTGCTTTCTTACACACTCTGAGTTTCTCTCTCCTTCTACACTTGCAGGCTAAAATCTATTACCCACTTCAAAATAAAGGGCTCCCCAGTCAGTGCCAGCATCCTATTTGGATTGAAGATGAGTTGCTTATAGATAACAAAACTTTTAGGAACTCAGCTATAAAAAGAAGGCAGCTTTGTATCAAAGAATGCACTATATAAATACTTATTATATTACAGTTTATTATATTTGAAGAAGATATATTTTCAGTCCAGCTGGTAGATTGGTTCAATGAAAAAAGGACTTCTCACATCATAAGCATTAATCCATATTTTAGCCAGCAAGCCTGATGTTCAGAGCTTTTAAAAAACCATAATTTTTTCCTTCATTCTAAATTACATAGTATAATTCAGTATCTACAGCATAATTCTTCATTTTAACAGAAATATAATAAAAGTGAGTAAAATTCAATTTTTGTCAGTCATTTTTATGTATTTTCTTTCCTCAGTCAACCATCAATTATTTAGAATTTGTCTGTGTGTTGGAGATTATTTTATTTGTTTTCCTCTTATTATTTTTTTTTAGTTTAGACAAAACATTCTGAAATCAGAAGGTAAATGAAAGGAGATTAAGTTCAAGTAAGTTAGTTGTGATATTGGAAAGATTGGGTGGATACAAGGACAGGTCCATAGAAGCTGTTAGTGCATGCCAGCCAGTGTTTATTAGAATTAACAATCCAAGTCTTTACAAACATCCTAATCCTTTGCCTTAGGGTAACTTGTAAAGGACACATTTCATCACCAAAAAAACATTTATCTTAATATCACAGGGATCTGGTAGGGACATAAAGCTCCATCACAATGTACTCTGTGTTTGGATTTAGGATCATTAAACTATCAGAGAAAAATGGTATCTACTTGATGTTGTGTGTTGGGGTGCATGTGTACACATGATTTTGATAGTATTATCTGGACAGAGTGCATTTCAGTAGGTATCTCTTCTTCTGGAGAAAATGCCAAATTCTCCATTAGTGGAGCTAATCCTCTAGTAGTATGTTAGAGAGAGGGAGAGGCGGTGCCTTGAGCAGAGAGGGTGAGCAGGGGCTGACCATTGATTCCCCTTTGGAACCAACTGCAGGAGAAAAGGCAGAGGGTATTTGGTTATTGAATCAAAGGATCACCACCTCCTTCCCCAGTTTTCTGCCTGGTGAAGCAGAAAGCAGATGCCTTAAAATACCCCATTGCTGCAGGTATTGTTAGCAGCTGTCGGATGACACCGTGTGAGTGTAATTTGGGATCCCATCATATCGCCTTCACTTGAGCTGCCACTGAAGTCTTTCCAGGCAAAGCCTAGGGAAAGAAGATGCTTGAGTTGTGTTTTTAATCTCTGCTCCTTGTAGTGAGCCTGTACATTTGTCAACCCCTTATTGGCCTCTGTCATCTGGGTAGCAGATGCCCAACAAGACTGATGAGCAGGAGGACAGGCTGTTAAGATACCTCTTCAGGGTCCTTTCTTAGGCTTTGCTGCAAAGCAATAAGACAAAAGTGAAGCAAAGTGTATAAAGCAGGCTGGACTCCCTGCATTGAAGAAGAGGAGGGAGAAAAGATGAAGCTTTATGTAATGCTCACCTGGAGAAAATTTGAGAAGGGTTAAGATGCTAGGACTTTGGTGACTGCTTTCAGACAGTTATATTTTTTCTAGCTCTTTTTTAGTTTTGGTAGAAGTTTGGTAAAATTTCCCAACAGTATATTGACGAGTTAGTAGATTATTGTAAGCCTGAATGTTCTGTTAATATAACAAGACACTTTTCCTCATCCCAATTTCTCAACGTAATATAGGAAGCTTGGTGTCTATCAATGATTGTAACCCTTAGTGCATATAAGGACCATACAGAAATGGTAATGATAAAGACACAAGAAAATAAATAAGATGATGACTGGTTTCCAGTCTCATGAATTCTTACTCAAGTAGGACCTAGGCATTGTTCTTTGTAAAAATGTCCATGACCTCAAGTGATTCTAATATACAGCTAGGGTTGAAAAGTAGCTAAAGTTATTTTCAGCTGAAGTTAGCTAAAGTTTCAGCTAAAAATAGCTAAAGTTATTTTCAGCATCACTGTTTTGCAATTGTTTATCTGCAACTTTTCTTCCTCTTTTTAGAATAATGAAATTTTTGTCAGTTTTGTTGACCCCCAATTTTCTTTAAAAAATGTCTAATGCTTTGTTATATATGCTATCTTAAGCAATGTGCTTCTTTTCACTTGAAATTGTTTCTAAGAGTCCTTCATGCTGTGTTTAGCTGTATAGTATTCCTTTTCATTGCTAATGGGATTTCATTTGTGTGAGAATAGCACAATTTGATTTAGTCATCATACACTATTAATTGATATTGAATTGTATGTTACTTCATTTTACTTGATATTGTGAACATATGCCATTATTAGCCTTCACATTTTTTGCCAATCCACTGTATAAATATTGGCATTTAATAACAGCCATTATTTGCATTTAGCTTATTATTAAATATCATTTAAAATAAGATTTCAGCTTTATTGAGGTATGATTGACAAACATTGTATATATGCAATGTGTATGATGTGATGTTTCGGTACACAGACATTGTGAAATGATCTCTTTGATGAAGCTAATTGACATGTCTATCACCCCACAGAGTCACCTTTCACAGACAGTGATGAGAACACTTAAGATCTACTCTTAATACATTTCGGGTATATAATACATTATATAGTCACCATCCTATTCATTAGGTCTCTGGAATGTATTCATATTATAACTACACATTTCTATGTCTGGACCAATATCTCTCTATTTTCTGAAACCTTTGATCCCTGGAAACCACCATTCTAACATTCTACTTGGGTTCTATGAGTTCAACTTGTTTAGATCCCACATATAAGTCAGATCATTTGCCTTTCAAACATGACCAATATTATTCCATTGCATATACATATACTACATGTATATATAGTAGAATAATGGCTTGCAGGGACTAGGGGATGGGAGAAATGAGAAGATATTTGTAAAAGAATCTGTCAGTGGATACTTAGGCTGTTTCCACATATTTGCCATTGTGAGTAATTCTGCAATGAACGTGGGTGCATATATCTCTTTGAGACAGATAGTGACTTTATTTCTTTTGGATATGTACCCAGAAGTGTGATTACTGGATCATATGGTAGCACTAGTTTTAAGTTTTTGAGGCTTCCCCACAGTGTTTAACATAATGGCTGCAACAGTTTATATTTCCATCAAAAATATAAAAGTTTCCTTTTCTCTACATCCTTAACTATTATCTTTTGACATTTTGATAATAGTCATCCTGGCAGGTGTGAAATGATATTTCATTGTGCTCTTGATTTGAATTTTTCTGATGATTAATGATATTGAACATTTTTGTATTACTGTTGGCATTTTATATGTCTTTACTGAAAAATGTCTATTCAGGTACTTTGTCTATTTTATAATAGCCTTATTATTAATATTATTATTACCATCAGTATTGAGTTTTGCAAATTTCTTGTATGTTTTGGATATTAATCCTTCATAAGATATATGATTTGAAAATATTTTATTCTACTCCATAGGTTCCCTTTTCATTTTGTTGATTTTTTCCTTTTGCAATGCAGAAACTTTTTAGTTTAATATAATCTCACTTGTCTATTTTTGTTTTTCCTTCCTGTGTTTTGGGCATTAAATTAAAAAATCATTCTTGAGAATAATATCATGGAATTTTTCCTCTATGCTTTATTCTAAGGGTTTTATGGATTTGGGATTTATAGTTAAGTTTTTAATTAATTCTGAGTTACATTTTATGTAGAGTATAGGATTCAATTTAATTCTTGCATGTAAGATAAAAAAAACAGTCTTATTTTAAGCATGTGGATATTGTGTTTTTCTAATACTTTATTAAAGAGAATATAGAGTCTTTCTTTTGCTTGATCAGTTCTACTATTGATGCCTCTCTATCACATTTTTTATTTCATTCATTGTATTCTTTGGCTCCAGATTTTTCTCTGTGGCTCTTTTAAAAACTGATTTCTATCTCTATATTGAACTTCTCCTTTTGTTCTTGTGTTAAAGAGAAACTTAAGGGAGTAAATTTTTCTTTAACACAATAATAATCTATTCTCTTAAATTTCTAAGGACCCTGAGTCCAAAATGATGGTGTTGACAGGACCATCTTTTCCTTGAAGGCTTTAGTGATGATTCATTCTTGTTTTTTTTCCAGCTTCTATTGGCTCCAGGAAAAGAATTTACCTGTGGCTGCTGGATCACTCCAATTTCTGCTTCCATTTTAACATGATCTTCACTTCTTTTCACATGTCTCCTTTGTGTGTCTCATATATATATACTTGTCATTGGATTTAGAGTCCATCTGGATAATCCAAGATGAATCTTCTTGAAATACTTAATTACATATTCAAACCTCTCCCTTTTCAAAAAAAATCACATTCATTGGCTTCTGGGGGTTAGGATATAAACATTTCATTTGAAGGACCACCATCAAACTCACTAAAAACACCACCTGAAACTGAAATACATGACTTTTAAATGTTCCAATATTTAGAGGCCATGCACACTGTACACAGAAATTAAACTGGACTACAAATGCATTTTTTAAAAAGCCACATTGTTAAAAATAATTTGGGCTATGTATTATTTTTACCAAAGTAAAATGACCAGGCGGGGAAAAAAAGGCAATATTTGTCTGAATAAGTTATAAATCTAACATTGATATGAAGATTTCTGAAGCATAAGATTTCCATTTTCTGTGTCTCATTACTTACATTCCTGGCAAATTTGAAAATGGGGCTGTTTAGATTTTTGTTCATGTTATTAACATATATGTGATTTAAGGAGATGTTTTATGTGATGCTGTGAGTGTTAAGCAAATTCTTCCTCAAGCATTCTCTGCTTATTTCAATCATGTCTGTTCTCATCAAGTTGATTGAAATAGTGGCTGGGTTTTCCCCCAATATATTCCCAGAGGTATATAAATCATGGTTTGCCTGGCACTCTGATATTGACATTAAAAGCATTGCTGTGTCTGATGATCACAACTTCCAAGTTCCAGCAATCTTACTTTATCATGATGTTAGTTTAAATCTGCCTTCTATTTCTTCCTTAGAGTTTATTTTTTCTTCTTTTTTTGTGGTATTGGGGATTAAACTCAGGGGCATTCTGCCTCTGAGCTATACCCCCAGTCCTATTTTTTATTCTTTATTTTGAAACAGGGTCTCACTAAGTTGTGGAGTGCCTCATTATGTAGCTGAGGCTGACCCTTAGAGTTTTGACCATGCTAATATTTCTCTCTATTAAAGGAGAACAAAATGAGTGTTTTTTAGGAAGAAACATTACAAAGTTGTTTGGTCTGATTTCTCACCACAAGTAGATGAACACTTTGACCAGGCCAGTCCAATCTCTGCTCTCCAGAAAGAGAGACCTGTCCTAATTCCTATAAGTCTGTTCCACAGATAAATACCATATCACTTGCTTTTATATCACTATTATTTCAAAATCTTAGAGTATTTGAACACACAAATGTTTAAACGAGCTTTAATATATTTTTAAAGTTTTTTTGATGTCTTTGGAAAAATTCATATCTTTACCTATTAGCACCTGCTGCTGTAGGTTATTTTACCTTTAAGATTTTCCATCAAATTCCTTCTGGTTGTAGCATTTGCCACATCTTTGTTCCTGTCTCTTTCTATAGGTCTAAGCAAGAGCAAAGCTAAAGGATCTTCAAGACATCCCTCCTATAGGCATGCAGCACCAGTCTCTTCTTTTAAAAAAATTCCTTCTTCTGAGTAGAGCTCAACTACCTTTCTTTATCCACTAGATGTGTGCCATGAGACAAGGGGTAGGAAGAAGGCATTAGGGTCCCAAGTGGCTAAAACTGTAAACCTGTAGGTACCATGAGGAGCTCGCTAGGCATTAGAGAACAAGGAGTTCTGACTCCCTTCCTCACTGTCCTTTTTCTGACACTCATGGTCAAGAGCCCTAAAGTGATGGATAGAATAGATAATCCATAAATTTCTCTCCAATTTTAAAATTTTGTGAACATTATTGTTTTCTTTGAATGCTTTGGCTGGCCTAGATACACTGTGGTGATTTTATATGCTAATTAAATTACAAGGAACTTTTATTTACCATTATCACTTCCAAACCGTTTATGTCACACAAGGCCATGAGAGATCTGCCCCTGTCCACCTGTTTTACACCACCACAGGTCAGTTTCCTCCTTTCTAACCACATGATAGTCATACTGGAATCCATTCCATCCTTAACGTAGAAAATTCTTGTTTGGGGATCTTTGCATTGTTCTTTCTTCTGCTTGGTTCATCTTTCTTTTGGCTATTTTCTTGTTCTTTTTCACTCAAAACTTAACAAAAGTGCCACCTTCTTGGTAGGCATTTCCTGACCCCTCTGCATAGCTCTGTTCCTTCAACCATTCACCTCCTATTCTTAGATACTTCCCATCGCCGCCAATTTTCTGTATATTCTTTATCATGCTGTGTCATGATCTTGCTTCCTTGGTTTCTTTTTATTGTCTGTTTCTACTTTGTGCCGCAACATGAGGATAGGAGTCTTCTGTTTTACTCAGCCTTTCTGTCCTTGTGACCAAGCACAACTTACGAGAGTAAAGATTTATTGGTGCTCATGGCCCCCACTGACCCACCTTCTCCAGCTGTGCCTTCCTCAGCTCTGAACCTTGCTGTCCTGGGGATCATGCTTTCTACATATGAGCTTTTAGGGGAACATTCCAAACCCAAACTGTAGCATCTTCTTGGGGTGTTGTTTTTTTTTCTGTATCCTAATGCCTACAACAGTATATAGATACAGAACAATGAATGAATAGTTTATGTCTTGAGCTGGACAAATTGTTCTTTAATAAAACACACTTAATAAATTATCATAATTTTTCCAAGACTATTTATCTTCAGGCCTGTGACCTGAGTCAGTGTATATAGCAAGGTACTTATTTTGGTTCTATTTGTCTTTATTGCTTATTAATGTATCTCAACAAGAGATTAAAGCCAATTAACACATGCCACCTAAACTCTAGAAAATTGTAATATACTAACTGTGCTTGACCTTGAGTAAAAATGGGATGCTAGTATTTACTTGAGGTGGAAAATATATCCTATGGAGTTAAACAAGTTAGATGGTACTGGTGAAAATTTTGTTCATGATTTCTACTGTTTTGACACTAGCCTCCAATTAGTGATGCTGGAGACCCTGGGAAGATAATAGCTTCTCTGCATGTATATGTTTTTAAAGCTCTATTTCAATGATAATGTAAGCCAGCATTTCTCCCTGGATTTATTTACATATTTTGTCTTTAGTGTTTTGAGTTCCTGACATTTGGTTTCCTTAGTAATCTGTTTTCTGAGCTTCGCAAGTCAGGAAATATGGTAACTGTGGCCCCAGCAGCATATGGAACCCTGAATGATCTATATAATCCAGCCTTCTACCAAGTAGATGGTGTGATTTCAATCATAAGAGCAGATGGGATTAAAAAGCGTCGAGAATAGTATTGTAGGGACTGAGCTAACTAAAGAAAAGTAAACTTGCTTCCATGCCTAACTAAAATACAAGTGTATTTTACCTTTCATAGGAAAAGAAACATGTAAATATACCACAAGTATTATTTGTGCTGTTTATGGACTACTGAAAACAAAACAAAACAAAACAAAAAAAACATAGTCACCAGTAGTCTTGTCTTCTACTAAGTCCAGATATTTGGGAGTATTACATCTTTGCCAATGAGCATTTTATTGTTGCTTAGTTAGGTTTGTCCACTCCTGTGGTTATAAGTGGGACTGCGCTTTCCCTGCTCTGGTATTGCCAGTGAGTAGAGATGCTTCTCTTCCTTGTCGTGAACTGAATCTCAGGGGCTTCTCTAATTTGGCCTTAGTCAAGGCTAACTTGACAGGGTTCAGTAACTTGGAACTCAGGCTTTGTATCGTCAATACCTTCCAGCCCAGAAAACCCTTCCATTGCAAATATATATGACTCCTTTCTGACCACCTCAGCTTTCATCTGCCAATAGCTATCTATGATGGACAAAGTGATCCCATCCACTTAGTAACCTAAGCTCAAATTCTAGTGAAGTTAAAGACCTGTTGTATAATAAAGAGATAATGCTTGGATCTTGGTTGGGATTTGCATAAATAAGAACGACTCTTTAAAAGAGATTCTTCAAGATTAAAATAAGTTTTTACTATGGAGAAGTTCTAGCTCCAAACATAGCATGTATGCAATATTAATCAAAAAGCACATCATTGCCTTTCAAATAATAAAGTGTCTCCTTGCCCTAGCAACTAGTCCTAAACTGACATGCCTCTTGACTGACTTGTTCACTCTGCTGCCCAGCTCTAGTTGGAATATGCTAAAATCACAGTGAACATTGGTAGCATTTCCAGCCCTTTGCCACTGATAGCACTGTGAGAAAGCAGATAAAACATCTTCTTCCCTGGAAACTAGAAGATTCTGGGATGGACTAGGTCTTGGCCACTCATGGGCTGTGCCACTATAGAGAAGTTACTCTATCTTTCTGGATATTTGTAGAATTAGGGAGTTTAGACAATGGTCCTCAAAATTTATTCTTTGAAACTCTTTGCTCCTCTCCTAAGCACTCTTATCAGTAAGTGTAATACTAATGCTATTATTAGTCACAGGATTATCTGCTATGGTGAAATTAATACTAATGACAATTATAGTAATAACAAGCATTATTTTTGAGTGCTTACTATTTTTAGTTACTGTAATTTGTGTGAATTATCTTATGTAATTAAGATGTGAATGAAGTGTGAATTGCTATGTCTATTTTATAGGGGTTAAATAATTTGTCCAAGTCATTTATGTAGTAGATAGGAGATCCAAGATTCATATGTGAGTCCATTTGATTTCTTATGTATATGTAGTATGTGTATAAAAACACACAAACCAAAGCTCTAGCATGATTTGGCTGTAAAAATCATATTGGACTTGTATTTGCATTTCAGAAAATTTAAACAAAAAAAAATAATAGTAGAAGACCATGAATAAGTTGTGTAGAAAGGGGGAAAAATCTATAGAAGAAAGAAAAACCTGGAGTGTCACTATTTTATAGTGACACAAATTGACCAAATGCCTTTAAGGACAAAGCAACAAGATTGATTTGTGTGAATAAATATTGATTTGACAGGAAGTCAGACAAAGTAATTATGTGAATAAGTATATCTACTGTATTTTAAACAAAGCAATCTGGGGGAAAAACTGTTGTGGCAGACAGTTCTTGATATAGCTTGGGACTTCTCCATTCGCTGACATGCTCTTACCTCTGAATAACATGGAAAATGACACTTTTACTCTGAGCCAGTGATTCTTCTAGAAGTCTCCATTTCCCTCAGTCTGCCATTTCATAGGCATTCCCCAGCTTTATTTAGGAATCACTGACCCCTAAAAATGTATATTGTTAACTTAGTCACCATACTGTACAGGAGGTCCCCAGAATTTATTTTTCATAACTGAATCTATTATAACTTAAAGTTGTTTATAATTTATAATTTATAGCCTTTGACTAGTATCTATTTCCCGCACCTTCTAGCCCCTGGCAACTATCATTCTATTCTCCATGTCTATGAGTTTTACTTTTTTAGATTCCACATAGGAGTGAAATCATGGTCTATTATTTATCTTTCTATGGCATATGTCACATAGCATAATGTCCTTCAGGTTCGTCCATGTTGTCACAAATGACAAGACAGCCTGTTAGGACTGAATAACATTCACATATATGCATATATGCATATGAGTTCACATATATTTATATGTATTAAGCAGCATTTTATTACTGTAATAAAATACTTGAGATGGTCTACTTATGTAGAAGAGAAGGTTTATTTAGTTCACAGCTTCGCAGGTTCAAGAGTCATGATTCCTGCTTTGGCTTAGTTCTGTTGAAAGCTGTATCACATCATAACAGATAGCAATGGCGAGAGCAAGTGGTCAGACTTTGAACCAGGAGTGAGAAAGAGAATGGGCTGGAGGCAGGCTTGCACCTTTTATAAAAACCGTGCTACAAGAACTACCAATAGGGTTGAATGAGAAATACGTCATGCCCCCAGGGACCTGAGGACTCCCGACTAGTTCCCCACCTCCCAAAGTTCCATCACCTCCTAACAGCGCCACCTGGCGACCAAGTCTTTAACTGCAATGGACACTGGGGTAAACTCAGACCACACCCAAACCATAGCCACCTATAAGTCTATATACCAATCTCTCTCTACAGAGAGATATATTTTAAAATCCATCCATTCATTGACATTTAGATTGAGTCTGTCACTTCCCTATTGTAAATCATGCTGCCATGTAACGTAAGAATTCAGCACAGTTTTGACTGCCTTCTCTCTTATGACCCCTGTTTGCCATTGTTTCCTTTTGATTCCTGTATGGGTGTGGGCATTAAGTCCTTGTTCTCTGTTTATTGGGGGGATTACTTGTGGTAGACGCTTTGAATCTTGTGAGGAAGACCCCAGCCAGAATAGGACCTTGTTATGGTCAAATTCTGGTGGGATCAAGGGAGTTGATGAGAGGTACCTCAAGGTTTAGGGGGAGGCTGGTCAAGAAGCAATCCTAGCTAAACGTGGCATCCATGTACATGATTCATTCACAGCCTGTGTTTACTCCTGACCCTTACCTTCTCATTCCTCTGCTTCTATAGAGCCTGGGCTTGAATTGTGCTCCATTCTGTAACTATGAGAGACTCTTCTAATTTGCCCTCAACACATTCCTCTTTCTAGTGCTTTTTGCCTAGTACTGCTTGACGTATAAAGCCATTGTTTTACTCTTAAGCCAAAGACTATTGTGTAGTCAATGTCCCTATTATTTTTCCAAGTCAAAGTCAAATTCCTCATTTTGTAATTCAAAGATCTCCATCAGTTGTTCATTCCTTCCCCGTTCCCCTACCCAGTCTGTCTTATCACATCTCAGTGTCATCCAATTAGTTCCATCAGACTCATTATTTTTCTGCCAACTATTTATTTCACTATGATTCACCAAAACCACAGTTTCTCTCTCTCTCTCTCTGTCCTCTCTCTCTCTCTGTCTCTCTGTCTCTCTGTCTCTCTCTCTTTATAAACAGATTTTTTTTCCTGAACCATTTGATGACATGATACGTCATCCCTAAACAAGTCAGCCTCTCTTTTTTTGGGAAACAAAGTCATTCTCCTACACAGCTGCAACACCATTATCACAACCAAGAACTCAGCACTGAAGCACTTAAGACGATCTAAGATGTAGTCTACATAAACATTCTCTAGTTAAAAAAAAATCTCTGTGGCTTCTTTTCCTCACACCAGCATATAACCAAATAAATGAGCTGTGTTGGGTTGTTATGTCTCTTTAGTATCCTTTATTTAGGATACCCTTGTAGGATGTTTTGACTTTCTTTTCAATAAAGGCATTTCTTGATAGCCTTCTATGATGAAAAGAAGTTTTGGCATAGCTAATATATTAATATATAGCTTTGGGGGGTCATTACCTGACTTTTAAAAAAAATCATCTTTTTACGACATACTTATTATATTTGTCTAAGAGTATGATCATTTGTATTCCATGAGTACAAACTTGAATGCTGTAGAAAGATAATCAGCAATGTGTTGAGTGATTCTGATTTTTAAATTAACCATGGATGATGTTCAAAGCAAATAATCTACACTTGCAGCATCAATAATTTAATCCTTTCCCCTACATATAGGATTAGATGGTTAAGCCATCATGTTATTCTATACAGGAATCATTGTTCTCATAGAGCTATTTCTTATCTATACATATTGGTTAAACTTTTTTTCTTTTAGAAATCAAAAAGCTAGGTCAGAATGGCAGGAAATTATAAGACACTAAAAAATCCATGTAGGTTGCACAGCAGTGGGGAGACTGGTGTTTTATAAGGGGTTCTTAGATTTTGTATTATATTCTATTCTACTTTGGGAGAAGATATATTTATAGTCATGGACCAATTGGGTCACTGCAATTATTCCAAGGCTTCAAATATTGTCTGCCCCATGAAGAATGAAAGCTTTCATCCATCACTGTTTGCTTATTTTTTCCATTTGTTTATTTTGGATCAACCAGTGCTTGAAGCTTTGCATGAAGATATAACAGGTAGTTCTGTACAGCCTATCTTTTCTCCTATTTTGTGCTTCAGAGTCATTTGCAGTTATTGTACCAAGTCTCTCAGCCTACCTCTACCCCTCTCTCTCTCTCTCTCTCTCTCTCTCTCTCTCTCTCTCTCTCTCTCTCTCTCTCTCTCTCTCTATCATCTATCTCTATCTCTTTTCTCTCCACCACTGAGTTATATCCTCAGCCCTGTGCTAGATTTCTTGGTTGCTGATCATCTGCTGTAGCCCTGACCTCTTAATCATAGATCCTCACAATTGGATCTTCCACCCATTCCTGTGTAAAACAATCATTAGGATGACTCTGATGGTCTTTAAGCTGTGAACTACCTTTTGCTCTGCTTTGGCTGCCATAAGAGTTGCCTGCCCTTTGATTTCTGGAAAATAAACCTTGAGATATTTTAGCATGTACTTTCTGTCACATCCACATTAGTGTGTATTAATTACATTTGCCTTTTCAGAGCTTAATCATGGAGCAAGTGTAAACTAATCACATACAGATATCAAGAATGAATCAAAATAACCATATTAAGTTATTTAGGTAATAAGTTGGATATGGTTCTGAGAGCACTGAGTCCATGGACGGTGATTAAAAGAATTTAATGTTCACACGAATGGTGTATCATATAGTTTCTGAAGAATTGCCATCACATTCATGCCTAATAAATACATTTTTCATGAATATGCTAAGGCAATATTAATTTACTGAATGAGATGGTAGTTATAAAGAATAATTAATTAAAAGAATTTTATAGGCTTCTGCAAACAAAGCAGGTGTTTAAACAGTGCTTCAAATTGGCATGAGCCCATAAACCTAGAGCTGGTGAGAAATACTATTAGACCTACAATTTCTGACAATAAGAAGGGAAAAATATCACTCACTGTATACTTTTAAAAGGTCCCTGAAACTTGCTCTTCTTGGCTACATTCTTAACCTAACATAGGTGGGACAATTTTGTGAAAATCTTATGGAGGTTGGTTAAATATTCAATAAACTAATTTTTTAAAAAATGTCAAATAGTACAGGTAGAATATAAGACTGATTATGATGGGGATGTGGGAACAATATAGGTCAAAGGACAAAAAGTAACACATGGAGGATGAACTAGTCTTGAGATCTAAAGTAAAACATAAGGAGTCTACAATAGGGTTTTGCTTTCCATGGTTTCTGTTAACGTTGTTCAGCTGTAGTATGGACCTATTAAATAGACAATTCCAAAACTAAACACTTCGTAAGTTTAAAACTGAGCACTATTCTGAGTAGCATGATGCAATCTTGAGCTGTCCCACTCCATCTTGCCCAGGGCAGGAATCATCCCTTGGTCCAGTGTGTCTACACTGTATACACTACCTTCTCCTTAGTTACTTAGCATCATCTCAATTATCAACTCTACTGTCACAGTACCACAGTGCTTGTGTTCAAGCAAACTTTATTTTACTAACCACAGTCCTAAAGTGCAAGAGTAGTGATGCTGGAAATTCAGCTATGCAAGTGAGAAGTTGTAAAGTGCTTCCTTGAAGTGAAAAGGTGAAAGGTGCATGTTCTTGACTTAATAAGGACAGAAAAAAAATCATCAGATAAGATTAGTAAAATCTATAGTAAGAAAAATCTGTCTATGAAACAGGAAAAAGAAGAAAAAAGAAATGGGTGATAGTTTTGTACCCCAAACCTCAAAGATGATGCCACAGTGTATTATTAGTGCTTAGTGCTCAGCTAAGATGGAAAAAAAACAATAAATTATGTGTTTCAGTACCCTCTGTAGTAGTTTAGGCATCCATGGAGGGTCTTGGAACTTATCCTCTGTGGATAAGATAGAACTACCAGTAGCAGTTAATCACATCAAATAGGATTAGGGATTTTTGTTAAATAAGTGAATTTTAGCTGCTCAACTATGTGAGATGATAGATATATTAATTTGTTTCACTACAGTAAACATTTTATTATCTATATAATTCTATAACTTCATGTTGTAAACCTCAAATATACACAATAAAATTTAGTGCAAAATAAAGAGATCGGAAATAAATAACTACTGATATAAACAATTATTTTAAAAACCTGACCCAGTAGGTATAAATAGAATTTTTTTCCCTATGTATCAAATACACTGATACGGAATTCTAGTGTTTAAAAAAATGATCAGGCTTTAATCTAGAAAAATAGTAAGTTCTAGTACCCCAAATTCTCTGCTCCTCTACAAAAAGGACGGTGCCTTAGAATATGAATATGTGAGCTCTAAGCTTGTAAACAATTAGCATAATTAATGAAAGACCATCCAAAAGTGCAAGAATTTTATTTTATTTTTATTTAAAAAAATTTTTTTTATTGGTGCATTGTAATCATACATCTTTGTTAGGTACAAGCTGGTAAAGGCATACATGCACACATTTCTCATTTAACCCTTCCCCAATTCCAGCCCCACTCTCTTGCTCTCCTTCCTTCTCAAGATTAGTGATTGGCTTTGATATGTTTGTGAAAGTCCATCATGTGCACTAGCGTGCCCCCCCCCACGCCCATCACCTTCAGTTAAGTCACCTTCTTGTGCAAGAATTTTAAAACTGTCTCCCTGAAGCCCTGTAGTTTATACCTGATGAAATAAAGATTAGATGGCCGAAGGGACTTGTCCACAGTTAAAACAGTGGCAGGATAAAGTTCTGAACTCTGTTTTCCTGTGTCTCAGGGCATTGTTCCTTTCGCATTCTGGGAGAAAAGGGGTGTGAAATAATTTATTTTTTTGCTATGGCATTGTGAAGCTCAGGTACGGACAATCCTCATTATTCACAGTTTCCATATTTGAGGATTTGCCTCCTTGCTAATCCCGAATCCATCTCCTGTGCACTCACGGTCCTGTGTGGGATGGCAAAACACACTGAGTAGCTGGACATGCAAGTTCCCAGCTGGGGACAAATAAGGTGACACTGTCTTCTTGTTTCAGCTCTCTTACTGTAAATAATGTCCTTCTCGTGGTCTAGTTAGTGCCACGTTTTCACATTTTTGTGCTTTTTTTGTTGGTGATTTTGCTGTTTAAAGTAGTCCCTGCATCGTGCTGAAGTGCTGTCTAGCGTTCCTAAGTGTAAGAAAGCTTTACGGAGGGAACACATGTGGTAGATCAGCTTCACTCAGGCATAAGTTATGGTGAGGTTAGCTGTGAATTCAATGCGAATGCATCTAGAACAGATATTAAATAAGGGGCTTTTAAGCAGAAACACATAAAACAAGGTCATATATTGATTGGTTGGCGAAAATGTGAGCACAAGTTCATAGGAACTTAATCCTGTATCTCCCTTGGAAGCAATGGTTCAATATTTGCTAATTCAGTCTTTATTGAACATGACTACTGCAAATGGTGAGAATTGATTGTAAATATTAATGGTAGGATAAATGAATAAGTGAGAAGCTTCCATAGCCCTGCCCCCAAATTAACAGCATATCATTCCAAATAGTCTCAGTGAAGAAACTTGTTGAAACTACTTTTTGTTTTGAAATGATAATAATTGTGTTTACATTTCGTCAGACTAAATAACAAGAGACACTTGTGAATTATCATAATGTGTGGAATAAGAGGAGGACCAGTCATGGAAGACTTGGATCTAGGCATGACCTTTCGTCTCAGTCCTTGAGGAAATCATTCTTCCAGATTTTTTTTAATCATCTATAGACTGGTTATGATTCATATGGATCCTCCTATATTGTGATCATTGACCTGAAAGAATGAAGAGTGAAACATGCTTGTCACTTCAAATATGTTGAAGAAATAGGTAGATACCTGATTACAATGTTTTTAATACTTTTATTGGTGTGGTCTTATAGTCTCACATCATAAAGTAGTTCCTAGTGATGGTGACATACATGCACACAGCACTTGGTGGGCTTTCCTCTGGCTCCTTCCCCATTCTCCCCTTCCTCATACAGGGTATTGAGATTGGAATTGGAATTCTCACATATGAATATAATGTCAAGGGAAGTGATTCCTTCTCCGATTCTCCTCCCCCCCACCCCCTTCCCCTAGACCAGCTCCCTGGTGCCACTGGAGTTTCTCCTTCATTGTCTAAAGTCCCTCTTGTATCCCCATTACTCCCTTGCTTCCGCATGTGAGAGAAAACATATAACCCTTCACTTTCTGTGACTGGGTTAATCTCACTTAACATAATCTCCTCCAAGTCCATCCATTTTGCTACAAATGACATCATTTTTTTCTTCTTTACTGCTGAGTAGAATTCCATATTACCATGTATTTACAATATTGCTTGAGTGAATAAGGACCACTTTGTGCTATAGTGATTTCCCTCCCTCCTTCTTTCTCTTTCTGATGTATTTATTCACATTCTACCTAGAAGAAAGATCACTCTTTACAGAGATGATACTTTTTGATAATTTTTCATGTGACATTTAGCAGTTTGCTTCTGTCCATACCTATAATCTGACTGCCTTCCAAATTTTCACTTCAGCTTTCTATTATCTTATCCTTTGACCTATTTACACCATACAGAGAAGAGAAATTGATCAATCAAAACAATCATTAAGAGCAGGAAGGGCCAGGAGAGTAACAATGATGGTAGTTGTGCTTTTCTGTTATCTTATCCTGGTAACCTAGTCAAACCATATAGAGAAGACTAATTGAGTAAGAAGACTAATTGATTAATTATCCCATCAATTAAATAATGATGGAGTATCTACTCTGTGCCAATCATGGTGGTCAGTGATGGAATCATAATGACTAGCAAATACAGAAAGAGGCCCCTATCCTAACAGAGGTCCAGACACCTGGGGTGGACCCTTGGTAGTTAGCTACAGCAATAAAACAAATAGGAGATGCAAAAGAGGAGCACATTTTCATGAAAAGTGAAACAAAATAGCAGATCCATTGGTTAGAGGAAATGATCCTGAGAAAGCAACACATGATCTGAAACCCAAACAATTCATTGGAGATACATTGGGGAATAAGTTAGAATAGTGTTAGGAGAGACTTTAAGTGTATCAAATAGGTGTACGCCCTGTAGCAAGATGGAAAATGGTACCTTGAAGGATTTGAAAATAACTGATATGATCAAAGAGCAGGAAGGACCAGGAGAGTAGCAGAAGACAATGGAGGCACAGGAGGAAACAGACCTCTCAGGGCTTCTGTGGCCATGTTGGTGATTTGGGTCATTATCCTATGAGACATTCAGGAGTCCATTCAGGGATTTTAAATATAGAATTGTTATGTCAGTGTATTTGGGTGCTGAAAGGAACATTTGCCTGCAGCATGAAGAATGGTTATAGGGGGGCATAAGTTACTCAGAGTAGACCTAAGGAGACAGGAGGCTCTTGTCCTCATCCAGAAACTACTATCTGAACACGAAGATATGATCTGATAACTTAAAAAGTGAATGGTTTTAAGTAAGGGTAAGTTTCCGTGTGTGTGTGTGTGTGTGTGTGTGTGTGTGTGTTAGTTAATGGGGATTGAACTTAGGGGCTTTGAACTACACCTGAGCTTTTTTTAAATTTTGTTTTGAGAAAAGGTCTCAATAACTTGCTGAGAGTCTTGCTACTTGCTAAACCTCTCTTCAAACCTGCAATCCTCCTCTCTCAGCCTCTCAATTTCTGGGATCATAGACATTCACCACCACACCAGGACTGAATCCTTTCTTAATAACTATTACCTTCATTCTGATGCTGTATCTTATGAAGTAATGCTCATAGACCAGCCCACATTTTTGGAAATACTTGGAGAACACATAAAGATTGCTTGCTTGTTGGTAAAAAGTCTTGATAACTTCACATTTTAAAGAAGTAAAAGGAAAGCACTTAGGAATTCATAATTCTTAGCACTGCTTCTTGACTACTTTTGGTTGTAATAATAAGTATGCAAAGTTTATGTTTTGGAAAAAAAGAAAACAACTTGGTCAGTGGAACCTGGGACAAACAAAAGAGATGGGCTTGCTTAGAGACAGCAAGAGTAGAATCTCCTGTCATGCCTTATAAAATATTAGTCTTGAACTTCCAAATTAAAAATCAAGGTGTAGGGATGGGGCTAGGAAACTGAGCCAGCCAGAATTTAGACGGGCCAATATTTCTTCTGTGTGTTTGAGGGCTTCAGCTTGGTATCTCGGATGGATGGACATTTCCATCCATGATGCCAGAAAATTGTTCAGTAATGAGTCGTTTATGGGGAGGAATGATCTTAGTCATAGGATCTATTACATTTTTGATAGGGAAGTAATTTCAAATGACTAGGCAAATAGACTACTAGAGTTTGCACCTTAAATTTTCCTCCAAAGGCACACATACTAATGCCTTGGTCTCAGCCTGCAGCACTACTGGGAGGTGGTGGACCTTTCAGAAGGTGGGATCCAGTGGGACAAAGTTAGCTTTCTGGGAGTGTGCTATTAAACTGGATATTGACACCCCAGCCCTTTCCTATCACTATCTTTGCTTCCTGGCCAGCATGCTCCCACCATGATGTGATATCATCATAGGCCCCAAGCAATGGAGCCAAGTCACTGTAACTTAAACCTCTGAAACTGTGAGCCCCCAGAAACCTTTCATTCTGATAAGTTTATTTTCTCATGTACTTTGTCATAGTGACAAAAAGCTAACACATAGACAGAAACTAAAATGTGCTTTTTTCAATACTCTCCATTTCTTTTGTTAATTTGTAACCACTGTACTCCCTTCCCTTGTTCTTCACTATCTATACAGAGGAAATGGGGTAAACCAGATGTCTGGGTGGAACTGAGACTGCTTTACATCTTACATTTCTTCACAGGAACTCTGCGGATCTCGGCACCTCTTTAGATGAATGCTTTAGTCAGAAACAGGCTCAGTGAGCTGCCCAAGGTGTTCTGGAAGGGAATGGTCCCAGCTAGTAACCAAGAGTCCAGCACTGTTGGAGACCCTGTTACATCTGGATTGAGGAGATATGGTTACTATCTTAGGCTATAGCAAAGGATTAAGCTTCTCTTTCCCTCTTCCCTCTCATCCTGTTTGCATCTTGACCCTGTGGTCAGGGTAGGGCCTGTTGAGTCTTTCATAGTCTCAGTTTTAAATCAGCATGGTTTCATTTTTTAAAATCTACATCTCTTGTTTATAAATTAACTTTAGAGGTGATAAGGTGTGTATCTGGTAGAAATATGATTTGTATAAAATTGTGTAATCCTTACTGCACAGAACATGAAGACAGGCACGAAGACTTTATTTTTGCCAATAATCTGCAATAAGGAGCTTAGCACGTGATCCTATTATTTGAATCTGTGCCCTTCTTTAAGATCCATTGTCTAGCGATATGATGCAGAGTAGTGTAAAGAATGCTCCAAGTTCCAGCTCATTTTCATAAGAAGTGAAGCTTAGATCTCTCTTTTGTTTTTTTTTTTTTTTTCTTTGCGGTACTGGGGATTGAACTCAGGGGCATTCTACCTCCGAGCTACAGCCCCAGCCCTATTTTTTATTCTTTATTTTGAAGCAGAATCTCACTAAGCTGTGGAGAGCCTCACTAAGCAGCTGAGGCTGGCGGCGAACCCGGATCCTCCAGTCTTAGCCTCCCAAATACTGGGATTACTAGTGTGAGCCACCACACCTGCCTAGCTTAGATCTTTTAAAGAAAAAAAAAGATGTCCCTAAAATGTGAGATAATTATAATATCAAATACTCAGAATCATTCAGTTTTATGTACTGTATAAACTAATAGAGATGTTATTATTTTATTTTATTAACTGTAGAAAAAATTAAATAGTGAAGGTGGCTAATACGTTAAAGGTTACCACTTCTCCCTATTTACACCAAGATCTTTCCAGTATGTCTTCATTTTTTTTTTTTTTTTTTTGTGGTACTGGGGATTGAACTCAGGGGCATTCTACCTCCGAGCTATACCCCCAGCCCTATTTTTTATTCTTTATTTTGAAACCGGGTCTCACTAAGTTGCGGAGTGCCTCACTAGGTAGCTGAGGCTGGCCGCGAACCCGGATCCTCCCGTCTCAGCCTCCCAAATGCTGGGATTACAAGCGTGCACCACCACGCCCGGCTATGTCTTCATTTCTTCATCTATTCCTTTGTGGTTTCTCAAAAGAAAAGCTTTTGCCTAATGCAGTTATATTTTGGAAAATTTCTGTGTGCTCCAGAGAGTGTTGGAGAGACTCTATTCCTTTTCCAGCACCTGAGTTGAGAGATAAACTATCTTCTTATAATAGTAACAATATTGTAAAACATTTTTATTGTCCTTCTAGAAAATGACAAAGAGGGTGTTTATCAGTGTTATAGCATCCCAGTGAAGTTTCTAGCAACTGCAATTTTTCCTCTTTTGTATTAAAACAAACTAGTTCAGTCAAACTGATCTTTAATAGCAGGCTAAATTCTATTTTTGATTCTGAGTTGCTGCTCTAGTGCTAAGCCTGCTGTTAGAATATGAATATGTTCTTTCTTCCTTCCCATGCTTCTTTCTTGGGTCCCACATGGTTGTTTTCTCCCAGCCTTTCAAATACCCCAGCAACAGATCAAAGGAAAGCATCTGGAGGCCTGGATTTGAATGGTGGCTTAGATACAGTAGTCCTCCCTTACCTGTGGTCTCACTTTCCATGGTTTTTATTACCCATGGTCATTAGGGTTTAAAACCTTGAAATGAAAAATTCCAAAAAATAGACAATTCACAAGTTTTAAATTGCATGCTGTTCTGAGCAGTTATGAAATCTTACTCTAGCCTATTCTATCCCTTTGTCCAGTGTATCCACCCTATATATGCTACCTGCCCTTTAGTCACTTGTTGATCATCTCAGTTAGCAGATTGTTGTAGTGTCAACCATGCTTGTATTTAAGTAACCCTTATGTGCAGCCTAAGGCTGCATCACAATTCCTGTCTCTCACCTTGCTTCATCGCATCCTGCAGGGATTGAATTACCTCACATCATCAGAAGAGGAGGAAGGGTGAATATAGTACAATAAGATGGATAGATAGATAGATAGATAGATAGATAGATAGATGGATAGATGAGAATATTCAGGTAGCTTTAGTTACAGAATATTGTTATAATTGTTCTATTTTATTGTTTATAGTTGTTAATCTCCTACTGTGCATAATTTACAAATTAAGCTTTATCATAGATATGTGTGTATAGGAAAAACAGTACATACAGGATTTGGTATTATCTCTGGTTTCAGAAATCCACTGTGGGTCTTGGAGCATATCCCCTCCCTGAAAACAGGGGATGCTGTTGTAACTCCTGCCCAATGTGCCCACTCACACTGCTGTCATGAGACTCAGCTCATCACAACTCTTTGCTTTTTTGGTCTCTCTTGACTCTTAACCCCTTCCGGTCTCCATCATGTTGACTCATAAGGACAGGATTTGAAGAAAAGTTTTGCTTATTTATTTTTATATAGTTGGTTATATGCACAATGCTTTGGGCATAGGAGATGCTAGGTGAGCATTTTGTGAATGAGGGAGATAAAAGGGAGAGAGAGAGAGAGAGAGAGAGAGAGAGAGAGAGAGAGAGAGAGAGAGAGAGAGAGAGAGAAAGAGAGAAGAGAGAGAGAGAGAATGTGAAGAAGAAAAAAGAGGGAAGAACAGAAGGCTCAACCACTTACTAACTTTGGGTAAGTTTAAGTTTACCCAAGCCTTTGTTTTCTTCTTTGCAAAATGAGTAAAATGATACCTTGCTCTGGGGTTCATCGAGGATTACCCCAGAGAGCATTTATAGACTATCTGGACCAGTTATTTCCTTTTTTCCAGTTCTTCCTTTTGAACAATCCTGTACTTCCTCTTCTTCTGGAAGTCTTCCCAAATGAATCCTTCCCAGCTCAGCTTATAGTTCTCAAGGGACAGAGACATACACGTTAAACCATGTTAAACTGAGTTAATGTCCCCTTGATGGCTTTCTCTCCATCATTCCACGTGGGCCATTTCTTCCCATTTCCAGATTGTTTCTCATTTCCTATGACATCCTATCCATAGCTTGGAATCTGCAGGCAGATGTACAAACATACCTCCTCCCTGTTACCCCCACCCTGATCAGCTGTTGAACATGACATCCCTGGCTCTGCTGTGCCCCTACTTTCTCTGCACGTTGGTGGCCTGGTCAAGGACAATGGCCATCATATTTTTGAGTAGCCCCTCGTGGTAATACGGGTGCCATATTTTTGAGCAACCCTTTATGTTAGTGTACCACCCGCAAATGGTGGCAACCTTGATTTGACTAAAAGCAAAAAATGAAAGCAAAGTGTATGGTAAAGCTGAGAGATTCAAGGAAAAATATATAGTCACCCCCAATCTCAGAAATAGTTTCTTTATTGGATAAGATAATTCATAATTAGATATGTAATTCCAAAGAACATTGTAGAATTATTAAGCATGATTCACCTTACATAATGTCCTGTAAGGTTATTATCATATTATTTAATATTTTTAAATATATTTTCCCCCTTTGATCTGCTCATTCTTTGCATAATCTATTCTTGTCTATCTTAATACTTTACATTTTAACAAAAGTTAAGTCAAACATTCTTCTACGGTGTATAAATAGCTCACTTTTGGGGTTCACCGCTATGAATTGTTTAAAAAAAATCTCTTTTGCATTTCAAGTTATTGGTGGACAAGAAGAGGTTTATTGCATCTCCTGCAGAAAGATAGATGGAATATTTATTCCTTTTTCTGGCCTCAAGGGTCTTTTAACCAGAGAAAAGTAGTATGCTGATTACTGAGAATACAGAAAATTTCCTTCCAGAAAAACAAACAAGACATAAAGAGCCATTAAGTCCGGTGTCCTTACGTGTACTTTCATATATGTAATACATTGTAATGTGCACAGAGCTTACAGTGGAACAGTGGCGATATCCCTTATGGAGCGCTTATAGTGTGTCAACTTTACATATTCATAATCATTGTATCTACAGAATAACCTCATGAGATGTCTAGCCCAGGTAACATAATCTTCCCCGTGTTATAGAGGAGGAAACTGGGCATTAAGGTTACAATGATTTACTGAGTAATCCAGTTACTAGTTTCAGAAAATTAGTAGGTGTTTCCCTTGTACAGAGCTGAATTTGTGGTTCTGAGCAGGCTCTGCTTCTTCCTAGTTATGTGGCCTTGTGCAAGTGACTAACCTTTCTTTGCTTCACTTTTTTTTTAAATTGTATGTTGAGGATTATACTGTCGACTATAGGGTCATTGTGACTACTGAATATAATAACGTGTGTGCAATTCCCACTGCATCAGAAGTGCTGGACATGTGTTTTCTACTCTTGTTGTTTTCACAGCCACTATTACAAGAACATTTTTCCAGTAGCATCCTTTCTGAATCTCATTTTAGCTAGCTATTTCCATTAACCTTATAATTGACTACAGGAAGTTAGGTTGCTGCCTCCTATCTTCCTAATAATGCAACAATTATTTTGCATTTCACAATGTGAGAGCATTTCTTAAGGTGACCCCCAATGAGTCCTGCCCTTGTATTATCCACAACCTTGTAGCCCTTTGTGGAACCTGTGACTTGTTATGACATAGGTTAGGGGATATTCTTCCTGTGGTTATAACATGTTGTAGAAGGCTTTATTTTTAGAGGATGAAAGTGGTGAAATCTCCTGCTAATTCTGAGATAGCCTCTAGGAGAGCTGTAGGAGCTAAGGGTGACCCCAGGTGACATCCAGAAAGTGTACAGGAACCCCAGGAACTGAGTGTGGCCAACATCAAATGAGCTTGAAGTGAACCCCCCCCAATTCCAGTAATGTATGCAACTAGATGTCACCTTGATTACAGCCTGTGAGACCTTGAGCAGAGGACTAGGTTACACTGTGTCTAGATTCCTGATCCACAGGGACTGTAAGATGATGAATGTGTCTGGTTTTAAGTCACGAAAGTGGTGGTAATTTGTTACACAGCAGTAGATAGCTAATACATCAATTCTAGTTTCTCAATACTTGTCTAACTTTGACCAATTTCCCTCTCATTAGTGTTAGACATCTTTAATTTTTAATTAGAGCAAAATAAAATCTAGTTTTTAATTTGATAAAAGGCTATTCATAAGTTTTGATTATGGAATGTGAGATTACAGGGACAAAATAGACCCCTTTAGATTTGAAGAGACATTAGAGTTAGTCTTTATTTCTTTTAGCTTTAATTTGTCTATAATAGGGTTTGCAATAATAGCAAGATTTCTTCATTACTTACTGTTCTCATCTGCTTATATCACATTGCATTATCTCTGTGAATTAGGAAATTTTCACTGAGATTTTTATGATTTCCCTGAAAGAGAGTTTTAATTAAATAATTAATTTTTGTGGTACTGGGAATTGAACCCGAGGCTTTTTTCATGCAGGGTAAGCATCCTACCACTGAGCTATATCCACAGACCTTTTTGAAATTTTTGTTTTGAGACAAATTCTCACTAAATTACCCAGGCTATCCTCAAACTTGTGATCCTCCTACCTCAGCCAATTTGCCTTCTGTCCTGGTGTTTGGGGTCCTCTTCCGAGCTCATGTGGCTGACAATATTCAGTTACTGGGGTTCCCATCTACTTGCTAGATGTCATCTGGGGGCCACCCACACCTCCTGATTCCATCACTCCCATCTTGTAAGACAAAGTCTTGTATAACATAGAACATATATTACAGCTGTGCACCCTACTCCCTGGCAAAAGCCTTAATTATCCAAGTATCTTTTATATTATTTATTTATCGAAATAAGGAAATGCCCAAAGAAGAAAATATATTAGTGATTGACCTGAACCACAACCTTATCCATTACCAGAAGATTGTAGATAGTTGTCAAAGCTGAGATAGGCCAGGAAATGTCTAAAAGACCCCAAGTCCACTGGCCATTGCCCCCATTCACACCGTCCCTCTTCCCAGGGGCTGCCAATAGATCAGCTTCTGACTTAGGACAGAGAGATCCATGTTTAGTAAGTTTGCCTGTGTGTCTACTGTAGAGGGACACAGACTTAGTTGTTATTAACTCACAGTGCCTGTGGGATAAATAACAACTCTACATTTTACTCTCCGGAGCCTTTCCTTAAATGATCTGGCCCAATTTGCTGCCTCAGCCCTTAGGACTCTTTGCTCCAGAGCTGGAAGTTGCTTTTTAAGAGAGACTGGTCTTGTCATTTCCACCTGTGGGTTTTGTTCTCAGAATTCACTAAATGTTTGAATCTTTCTCCTCTTTCAGAAACAGGTGTGCAAGATTTTGCCTTTCTGCTGATCTCAGTATGCTGTAAATACTCCCTTTGATCTGGTAGTGTTAAAATCACACACACACACACACACACACACACACACACACACACACACACACACTTCTCAGAGAAACTGGAAATTCCTTGAGTTTAATGCAGAACCCCATACACTATTTTTTGTCCCAAATAATGTCTAATAGTGTATCTTGATGTTTGTTAATTCATTCATTAATTAACTGGTTAGTGAGGGTAAGGATGTATAGGTATTAGGTGGTAGACCTAATTAGGCAATAACAGGAACTCATTACAGTTGATGGGAACCAGGGAGCTGGTGGTGGCTGTTTTTAGAGACCTGGTAACAGGAGCATATCAGAAAAGGGATTCTGATGAGAAGATGAGGACACACAGTGGGAATGACAGGATGGGACTTATTGGGCTTCGTGGTTTGAGTTGAGAGATGAGAGTGGTTTCCCTACAAAGTTGAGAACAGGGAAATCCATGGTGGTCTGCACATGATGCATTCCTCTTCTCACATCTCAGATACTGTACCAGCCTTGAATTCGACTCCAATCAAAAGCCTTCTCTTTAGAGTGACCCCTTGGTTTCTAGACCTAGAGTGTTAATTGGCAAGATGATGAAAATAGAAATGAATAGTACAAACCACTAAAATCTATTTTTTAAAGGCATACCTTTATGGAATGAAAACAAATATTTGAATGCAAAACTATCACTAATTTAAAATACATTGATTGTGCAATGTCTGTTTTTATCAGTCCAGGGAAGACATCCAATGATGACATTGGATTGGAGATTGGGAGGGTACAGAAGAGGTAGCACCTTAGATTCACTGGAAATCTTTTAACAGAAGAACAGAAGATTTTTCTTGTCTTTTGTGCCTTATAGCTTTTTTTCCCCTTCTCTCCCTAATTGAAAAGACCTATCTTTGTTACTATTGAACATCATTCTATTTTTAACTGCAACTGGTAGGGGTCATTTGAAACTGTGTCTGACCCTCCAAGCCCTCCAAGCTGGATGTCAATACAGACTTAATAAGTGTTTCTTTGTTTTCTCATCATCCAAGTCACCATTCAAAATGTCAGCTGTGTCAGGACCTGAAATGGATGGCCCTTACTAGCCCGATAAGTCTCCCAGAGTTGCTCATCTGTCCTCCCTCTATACTCTCAAAGTGTCAGAATGTGCTCAGTGAATCTTGTTAAAAACTATCTCAAGCTTCATATAGCTTTAGGTAGTGTGTATTATAATTGTCACAGGCATATGCATTTGTGTATCAAAATTACTTTATAATAACTTTTTAATTTATCCTTTAAACTTGTCTAATGCCAATTCGGTACTATGTAGATTAAAGTGCTCCTCAATCCAAACTCGATACTACTTAGGACTCGCTAAAGCTGATAGAAATAAAACATGTTTAAACTGATTAGCTATCTATAGCAGATATGGAGAGATGCAGAAGCATCTATCAAGTTACCTAGCCTCTCAGATTCTCATCTGTAAAATGAAGATGACAATAAAATTAAAATTAAAACAAAATCATGAGATAATATGCAACTTTCTTAGAACAGCCTGTTGTGTAGTGAATGCTCTGTATGTTTTAATTATCCTCATTATGAGAGTTGGAATGGTTAAACATTCGTTAATGTTAATGTGGCTGATCTGTATTTTATGGTGGTAAAATTTAATTTTAATGTGCAGCTCAATGACTTTTGACAATTGTATACACCCATGCAATCCATACCCTAACCAAGATATAGAACATTTGTATTAATTCAGAATGTTTCTTCTGCCCCTTTCTAGTCAATCCCCTGACCCCAGGGCAGGGGAGGGGGCACAAAAAACACTTTTCTTATTTTCATCACTAAAGATTATTTTTTCCCATTATAGAACTTCAGATGATGAAATCATAGAAAACATACTTTCATGTGTCTGAATTTTTTCTATAATATATATATATGTATGTATTTTTACAGTAACTCATTCTGTTTCATATGCCAGTGGTTCTGCCATTTTCATTGCTGAGTGATATTCTATTATTTGAATGCATAATTTTGCCCATTCTCCTGTGGATGAGTATGTGGGTTGTTTCCAGTCTTGAGGGGGGTGCTTATAAATAAAATAGCAACATCTATTCATTCACATATAGTTTGGTGGATATACGTTTTCTTTTCACTTGGTTAACACTAGGAGTAGACTCATTGGCTTGCTGGATAGGTGCAGAAGAGCTTCTAAAGAAACACCGTTGAACATTTTCAAGTAATTGGACCAGTTTTATATCCTCAACACCAATGCATGGGATTTCCAGTAGTTTTGTGTTCTCTCTGATCAGTCTTTGTCATTTCAGCCATTCTAGTGGGCTTGAAGGAGGCCTCACTACAGGATTCATTTCTATTGTCCTCTTAACTCATGACAAGGAGATCTTTTGCATTTGTGTATTGGCCATTCATCCATCTTCCTCAATACAGTGTCTGTTCAAGTCTTTTGCCAATTTTTAATGGGTTTGTTTTGATTATTGATTATTTTTATGTGACTTGAATGCTTACATAGCAAATTAATTGTCCATGTGCAACACATCTCTTTACTATTCATATTATTTCATTTTTTAGTGGAAGTAAATCACAGCCAAAACACTTATCTTCAAATCGACTCAGTGAAGTATCAATACCTTTGTTTCAGAATTTCACACCAAAACCAGAGCCAAAGCAGGTGTTGCTACCATCTGAGAGTAATAATCATTTGCAGATGCTACATATGGTATCTCTAGTAACTCGGATTTCACATTATGTAGTTCTCTACATTTTTACACTTTTGTGACTTAATCATTTCCTTCCTATACTTGTTTTAATTTGTCTCTTCAAGGAGAAAAAAAAATCTCTGTGAGAATAATTAGCTTTTATGATTGGGTATTTGAAGAAACTGTTTCTTTTTATTTTTTTTTCCCATTTTTTTTGAGAGGGGGCAACTCTTTATTTGGGGAGTAGGGAAGGCTTCACCTCCTATGTACAACAATGTAGCTGTAAAATTCAAATGCTTTCATTAACCTGTATCAGGGTCATTACAGAGTGACAGCTAAGAAATGTTAATACATACTTAGAAAATGTGTTTGTTAATGGTGCTCAGGCAAGGACTGTGACGAAGCTGCCCCTAATTCCATAAACATAAGGCATATTAATCCCTTTAGTTGACAGGTGCTTAAATAGGCAGATTGGATGAGTAATTGGGTTGTTCTTCTAATCCTTAGCTTTGAATATAAATGAGGAATGTCTTGATATTTTTATTTGTCTTCAGTAACATTTCTAATTGATTTATTTTAAAATGAACGGTTTCTGTAGAATAGTGATTTCTTAAGCATCTGTTGTTTGTATGAGAGGAATTGCAATTTTAAAACATTTCTAAAGGTCCATACCTCTTAACATTCAAACCTCTTTTCAAATCCCACATGAAGGACTGGGAAAGTTATCGTTCAAATAATTCATTTTATTTTTGTTTTATATATTTGTAGTACCGGGTCTGGAACCCAGGGGCTTTCTATCTCTGAGCTACAACCCCATCTTCCTTTTTTAATTTTTAATTTTGAAACAGGGTCTCCCCCAGTTGCTGAGAGTCTTGCTAAGTTGCTGAGGCTGGTCGCAAACTTGCAATTCTCTTGTCTTAGACTCCCAAGTACTGGGATTCTGGGCTTCCAGGTCTGTGCCACCATGCCTGGTTGAAATACTTCATTTTGAAACAAATTCCATTTTGGGGGTGGGGGTAATGCCATTTATTCCCTAGGAATAAGACAAAAATCCTTTGGGGGGGATGCTCAGTACCTTACATGTCCCCCAGAAAAAATATAGGGTTATACTGTGTGACCCAAAAAATTTAAGGTAGTTTGAAAAGAGTCTCCCAAGTGGAGTACCTTCCTATCTTGGAGCACCTACCTGAATATTTCCCTTCACCTGGTGACAGTGAGGGAGATTACTTGACATTTTAAAGAGTGAGCCCATATGCTTGCGAACCTTTTGTTACAAATGCTCACCTGTCAGTTTGATGAAAGATGGGGGAAACTTTTAGAGTAAGCGAGAATCATGGCTTCAGAGAAATGGAAGATATTTTGTAGAGAAATACAGGAAGGCAAATATGGAGGGAAAAGTTCATAAGTTCTGGAGTATCAAATTGGCCTATGAGGCCAGCAGCTAAGCAAAAGGGCAGCACCTGAAAAAATTGCCACAACCTCAGAGGAACCCACAGGAATCAGAGAATGGTGGAGTGCTGGGGGAGTTGAGGTCAGACAATAAAATTCAGCAGCAGGAATCCAAAGAGACCTGAGAGCAGAGGAGGTCTGCAGAGGACCCACACGTCATCCCTACGTATTTTTCTCAAGTTGAGGGCTAGTTCTATATTTTATGTCAATATACACCATCATTTGTGCAGATTGAAAACTTTGATACAGACATCTGTGTAAGATTTTCAATGGTTAGCGCTTGTAATATTAGTAGATGTGATGGAGGAAACAGTGAATGAGCTGAAGATAGTGCTACTCGTGGACATTGATCACTATGATTGGTCATGGTTGATGGGAGCTCCCTGAAGGCTCCAGACCTTGCTTCCATTGGGTACAAAGGGACATGAGTTGATGGAATAAAGTCAGCTTCCTGAGCTTAGCAGATGTGGGTATTTCTCAATACTTCATTTCTTTTTTTTTTTTTTTTTTTTTTGTGGTAGTGGGGATTGAACCCAAGGGCACTCTACCTCTGGGCTACACCCCCAGCCCTTTTTATTTTATTTTTTTTCATTTTGAAAGGAGTTTCTTGAGGTTGTTGAGAGTCCCACCAAGTTGCTGAGGCTAGTCTTAAACCTGTGATCTCCCTGTCTCAATTATCCCAAGTACTGGGATTGCAGGTATGTGCCACCACACCTAGTTTAATACTAACTTTCTTGATAGGATGCCCCAAATCCTTTTTTTTAAAAAATTTTTTATTGTAGTAACTCGTGCAATATAGCATACATCTTTGTTAAGTACAAATTGTTAACCACATATTTGCACACAATTCTCATTTGACCCCTTCCCTGATTCCCTCCCCATTCCCTCGCCCTCCCTCCCCCTAAGGTTCACTTCAGTAAGTGACCTTGATATGATTGTGTAGGTACATCATGTGCTTTAGGGTGTCCCTCTGCCCCATGAATCCACTACAATTAAATCAATTTCTTTGCTTATCGAGGATCTCTCTTTTTCATGAACAACAACACCTGCTGGCGAGGATGTGGAGAAGTGGGAACCCTAATACATTGTTGGTGGGATTGCAAACTTGTGCAACCACTGTGGAAAACAGTATGGAGGATCCTCAGACGAATGGGAGTGAACCTACCATATGACCCAGCAATACCACTACTGGGTATATACCCACCAGAATGGAAACCAAATTATCAGACCGATGCATGTGTATCTATGTTTATAGCAG